>OZ023318.1:55537331-55573249 GCA_964007375.1 Ophion obscuratus | reverse complement strand
AGAGAGGGAGGGAGAGAGTGAGTGAGAGAGTGAGAGAGAGAGAGAGAGAGGAGTTGGGTGACTGACACTCGTACCTCGCAATCTTTTCACTCTCCCCCTTCTTCTTCTCTTCCCTCTTCTTCGCCCTTTACCCTTTTCTCGTCCCGCCCCTACCGCACTCAGCCTCGAATGTAGCGAACAGCACCGAAGGACCAGGACCCAAAAGTGTTTTCTCCTGGTTATCGTGGCATCGCGAGAAACTTACCAAATAATTCCTCAGGCCAAAGGGGACTCGGTGCACTTCCCTCGTCTCACTCGTCTCCCCGTGCATTCGAGGATGCGACAGAGGAAATGCGAGGGAGAGAGAGGGAGATAGCGACAGAGACTGAAACTTTATAGCTGGCAGCCGTTCAAACAGTTGCGAACTTAAATTTCGTCGCGGTAGAGCTAGACCCCTGCGGCTTTTTTTTAGCCGTGCACCAACTGGAACCCTCTTTCGTTCGTCTCGGTTTAACTTCTACTTCTCTTGCCACAAAACTGGTCTTTGCAAAATCACCAAATTCTTTCCCTATATATATGTATCTATATAAATATTTATAATACTAGACAAAATGAAGTACGTAAAGGACAATGCAAAGTAAATGGCGAGGTTCGTACTTCATTTTGCCTCGCTTAAGATCCGTATATATATATATATATATACCTTTTAAAATCTTCGAAAAAGTTTTTAAAAAACGTCGAGTAATAAAAAAATCCCCCCCAAAAACATTATCGCTAGTTTTACCATACTAAAAATACTGATTGATGTCAAAATGTTTTTTATTTTATTTAAACAATGGTTATATTATATTTTTCAATATACATGTACAAAAACAGGGAAATATTTTTTTTTATGAAATAGCCAAGCAACTTTACTGGAAATGTTGTAATCAACATTGTTGAACCTTTGAATAATATTTTATTTTTATTTAACAAATCATATTATTGTTATAACAAAAGTTTGGTATCGCCATTATATAAAAGTACAGCGTAAGTAACACACAAGGACACTAGAAATGCTGTGCAACGTTAACAACTTGGCGTGCATGGTTAAGAAAGAAAGCTCGCGAAGATACAGAATTTGCCGTTCTTTCCGCCTGCATAAATAAGTTTTGTGATTTTATATATATATATATATATATATATATATTGAATTTAACGAAAAAAAATTATTTTGAATTAAAAAACATTTTTTTCGTTAAATTTAGCTCAAATAAAAAATAAGCCATTTCAGGCCTGACGAAGCCGAATTGGAGATTAAAATGATAAAAATCTTCTCAAAAAAAAATTATCAATTCGAAAAAAAAAGAAGGAAAAATGGGCCCACAATGAGACTAGTCTTAAAAGTCATAGAATGGGGCACTCTATTTGAAACAATTTTTTAAATAAAAATAAAAAAGGCCATCATCTTTAAACAAAATAATTTTCACTTTCGAAGCCGAAAAAAAACGTTGACATTGATAATTGATAATTTATTCGTATTTTCTAACGAAAGTGTGCTTCAAAATGTAAAGAATATAATGACATTTGTCGATATTTCAATTAGCTCAGAAGTTATCGGCGTTTAAACGTTTTTTAAACTTCCGAAATCGTCATTTTTTGAAAATTATAACTCCTAAACGAGAAGAGATAAAAATCTAAAAATTGGTGTGGTTGTTTCATTCATGGGGTACAATTTTACAAAAAAAAAATCAAGAAAACCAAAAATGCAAGGTGAGTACTTGAGAAGACGAAATCCTTCGCTGAGTTGTTTTTCTTAACCGTGCACGCCAAGTTGTTAACGTTGCACAGCATTCCTAGTGTCCTTGTGCGGTACTTATATTGTACTTTTATATAATGGTGATACCAATTTTTTCTTATGACAGTCATATGATTTTTAAAATAAAAATAAAGTATTTCAAAAAATACTATTCCTAAGGTTTGACAATATGTTGTTTACAATATTTTTAGTAAACTTGCTTGATTATTTTATAAAAAGTTATTTCACTGTTTTTGTACAATTAAAGTAAAAAATACAATATAACCGTTGTTTAAATAAAATAAAAAATATTTCGAGATTAATCAGAATTTTAAATGTGGTAAAACAAGAGATAATTTTTTAGGGGGATTTTTTTTATCACTTGGCGTTCTTTTTTATTTTTGCAAAGTTTTTAAAGGGATTAGATATCTTTTTCAAAGGGCTAAAACACTCTTTTTTGTTTAGACTCAGTTTAAGGAGAAGTGAATTTCAAATATGTCTGAAGAAACTATACGTCTATTGTTTCAAATTCGCAATGAGCAGGGAAAAGTATTTTTAGATATTTGGATTGATCGGAACCTGGGAATAGAAAAGCGGTTTCTAGTTTTTGTATTATTTTTGTAAAATTGAAACTTCGTTTTCATAAATTATGTTGGAGAACTAAAAGAACATTAATATTTATATATACATTTATAAACGGAATATATATATATGTATATATCTATCTATAATATTTATAAACGGAATTGTCAAAGAAATTTGTATTGAATAAATTAATAATCCAAGCATTCAGAATAAATCTTACGTTTATGAAAATTTTCCAGGCTTTGCCTCGGAAAAGACATTTTCCACTGATTTTTATTTCCAGAGGGTTTTCATGACAAAGTTGAATATATTTATTATTATCTTTTTTAGGCATTATTAGGAAATCTATTTGATTTTGTCCTCCGACTATCTGGAAATATCAAGAGCGGAAAATTTCTTTTGCGAGACGAAGCCTGGAAAATTTTCATAAACAGACTTTAAAAAACCATTTCTAAGGCTTGATATATTTTGATGGGGTCTTCTCACTTTAGACGCTAAAAAAAGGGTATATTCGTAAATTTTTTTGATAGGTTTATATTATAGATATTGATATAAAAGTTGTTACACTTCATAAATACACTTTCGACATGCATTCAACATTTTTCATTTATTTATTTAAGTCACCATTTATAGACGAAAATGGTAGTTAAAAAAATTTTCTAAAAAAATTGTAGGTCTGCGGAGATGCATCGTCCGAAACGAAAAAATCATACGGTTTCAGATTCCGTATGTACATGGCTATAGCGCATATCATACGATTTTTTGTATATGCAAAAATAACAAAATGGCGGACATTTTTCGAAAAAAAACGTGATTTTCACCATTTTTGGCGAAAAAATAGTAAATATTGAAATTTTAAAAAATCCTCAATATGCGCTATAGCTATAGTTGTAAAAAAATATGTAGTTAACATTTCATAAGGATGAAATCAGTAGTTTCCTAGATTTGATCAACAAGCCGTCGAAAAACGTAGTTTCGAGAAAAACGCGTTTGAAGTTTCTTTGTGGAAAAGTGCATTTATTAAGTGTAACAACTTTTATATCAATATCTATAATATAAACCTATGAAAAAAAAATCATGAAAATAGGCTTCTTTTAGCGTCTAAAGTGAGAAGACCTTAAATCGGTTTCCATCTTTTTAATAAATTTACAATTTATTACTTAAATCTGTTTCCATCAGCGGTACACAATTTATGTTTGAGACTACTCAATAGTCCAAGAATGCAATACACTGTCCATCAAAAATTGTAATAAACTGTTTGCCATTGCTGTGGAAATCTTTTTAAATTAAAATCAGTGCGATCTCCCTTCGGTATTAAGCAGTTTAAATAATCCATTTGAAAACACTTCATCGTAAACCTTTATCTTTCTGCTGATTATGCTGCTAAAAATAATCCAGATCGCAGTGCCCAACGATAAATATGTTTGTCTAATTTCTTAAATTAATATTTCTTTATTTCTATATTAATTTTATTTTACTATTTAATTAAGAAAAATTATTATCGTTGACCTCTTGATACCTAAACTTGTGATTTTTTAATGTGCCATCAAGCATGCAAATCCGGCATCTCTTGGTGAGTCGGATTCCCGACTCACTAGTCCTTGCATAATTTTCTACCCCTGTCCAGAGTTTTCTGGCTAGCCAGGTAAATAGGGTGTACGCGACCGACCTGTACAGGGCATTGAAAGTGGGATTAATGCGGCGAAGCAAATTCATCCGTATCCTGACATATGTCAGATGGTAAAAGCAAATTCCTTAATTGGGTATATGAGTAACTAAGAGAAAAACTATTCAAGTTACTCTGTATGAATTAAGTACCTTTCTTTGTTGCTGTGATTCTTTGGCAGATTTCATGGGAGCGTCCTGAGTACACAATCTCCACTTGTACATTATAAGCTACACTGACAGAAAAATTCTATTGATATGAACTAATGGCGCTATTCGATTTTTGTTTATTTGAATTAACTAGATTTTTCGTGGAATCAAATTTTTCCTATTGCATTCCATTACTGAAATTATTATATTTAAATATATATATATATATATATATTTATTCAAATAAAACTATATTCAATATCGTCCAATAACTAAACATTTTATTTAATCCTAATAAATCGGTGATTCGGTTTCATCTGGTCAAAAAACAATTTAGTTGAATCCACTAAATGGATCTATTTGATTTTTTTTTAATTAATTTTTTGTTTTACCTCGATGCAGGAAATGTTAGTGCGTGATCCAATGTAAGTCTTGATTTAATTTTTTCTGTAACAATACAACATTTTTACTTAAATATTTTTTTTTTACCATAAACAATTTGTATTTGCAGATTAAGAATCAACATATGTAATTTGGTTGTGAAAATTAGATCAACCACTTGATGAACAAGAACACGGTGTTTACACCACTGAACGTCTAACAAGGATGCGTGGTTTTTTTTTTTTTGAGTAATATGTTGTTTTGGAGTAAGAAAACAAAGTCATACGGATTCGAGAATTACAAACCGCGGCGCTGTTGAGGCTACTGCACCTTTGTTTCTCTGATTGTCCATGAGTTCTTTTTGCGGATTCATTTGACTGTTTTCACTTATATAGAGTAACGTTATAGTACACGTAAAAACAAAAATGTAAAAACGTTTATTCGAACGATTTGAGCTGCCGAGCTGTTTTTTGGACTTGAATCCTTCACTTTGGGACTTTAATCAGGATTATAACACGTGCTTGATTACTTTTAAAAACATGCAAGTTGTGAACGACATAGCTGAGCGAGCCGTTTCTTGGATGAAAGAGTTCAACGGTTTGATTACGAAAAACAAAGACCAAAAACAATATCTGTCGCAAGTTGTGAGCGAGCACAGAAAAACCCATCCTTTTTATTATTCGGCTCGATCTTCGGAGTAATTACCTAAGTTTCTCAACAATCGCGTACTGTGATCCGGAATACATTTTCTTTTTTTACATCGTTTGAAATTATTATTTTTATTAAAACTACTTGAAATAAAAGAGACCTGTTTGTGTTAACTTACAAAATGTCACAGAGCATAAAAAGTTTTAAGAAAATTATATTATTGGGATGTCTATTGGGGGGGGTAAGAAAATTGACGAAAAACCGAAAAAAAATAATTAAAAGTTGTTTGAGCACTACCTAAAAAAATGTTCAAACCTCTCAAATTCTGTATGATTTACTTTTTCATAAGTAAATTAAAAGCGTTATGAAAAAGTAAATCATACAGAATTTGAGAGGTCTGAACATTTTTTACAGTATATATATATATATATATATATATATATATGCTGTAAAAAATGTTCAAACCTCTCAAATTCTGTATGATTTACTTTTTCATAACGCAGTAACATTTTCCGTTGAGCATATATATATATGCTCACCGGAAAATGTTATATATATATATATATATATATATATATATGTAAATGTATATATACGCAACCCTTGTAAGTACGTGAGCTTGTAAGTCGAAACCGCGAGGTTATAAATCCGCAAACGAGTGAGATGCTACGTGGCATAAGAATTCGCAGCTGGTGGTGGCGTGTCGCTCGCTCCCGATGATGCTGCGGATCCTGTTCCTGATGGTCCCGCCACCGCTACTGCTGCTGCTCGTGAACTGTGCTTTCGCGAACTGTGCTTTCGTGGTGCACACGGGTAACTTCCGAAAGCGTAGATCGTCGGAACATGTTCATCTGTGTCTGTGCCTCCGTCTGTTGGGGTTCCTTTGGCTTGTGTCTGATTTTAGGTGTGCGTGCGTGCGTGTGTGTGCGCGTGTGTGTGTGTGTGTGTGTGTGTGTGTGTGTGTGTGTGTGTGTGTGTGTGTGTGTGTGTGTGTGTGTGTGTGTGTGTGTGTGTGTGGGTGTGTGTGTAGGTGTGTGTGTGTGTGTGTGTGTGTGTGTGTGTGTGTGTGTGTGTGTGTGTGTGTGTGTGTGTGTGAGCGTGTGTGTGTGCGTGTGTGTGTGCGTGTGTGTGCGTGTGTGTAGGTGTGTGTGTGTGTGTGTGTGTGTGTGTGTGTGTGTGTGTGTGTGTGTGTGTGCGTGCGTGTGTGTGTGTGTAGGCGTGTGTGTGTGTGTGTGTGTGTGTGTGTGTGTGTGTGTGTGTGTGTGTGTGTGTGTGTGTGTGTGTGTGTGTGTGTGTGCGTGCGTGTGTGTGTGTTGTGTGTGTGTTTATATGCGTTTGTATGTAGGTGTGTCTGCTTGTATGTGTTGGTGTGTGTGTGTGTGTGTGTGTGTGTGTGTGTGTGTGTGTGTGTGTGTGTGTGTGTGTGCGTGTGCGTGCTTGTATGTGTTTGTATGTAGGTGTGTGTGTTTATATGCGTTTGTATGTAGGTGTGTCTGCTTGTATGTGTTGGTGTGTGTGTGTGTGTGTGTGTGTGTGTGTGTGTGTGTGTGTGTGTGTGTGTGTGTATTGCAGCTTATCCGAGGGTTCTTCTTACAAAGGGGTATATGATTCCACACGATTCAGCTAGTAGCCTGCCGACAACAGATCCACCCAGCTATTACACATACCCCGGCACTAGTTCGAAAAGCCTACGGTCCAAATCCCCGATGCCTCTTTCTCTCTAGGGTGTGCGTTTTAAAGAGAGAGAGAGAGAGAGCCAGGGAGAGAATGAGTGAGGAGGAGGAGAGAACTCGTGCGACGATCGGAATAAATCAAGGAGTTGCCAATACCGGGCGTTACGAGCTTTTATTACCAAGCGAACTCATATACATATATATATACATATATATACATTATAGTATATACATCGGGAGATAAAGAGAGACAGCGAGAGCGAATGTTCTCTCGTTTGTGATAGTCTCATCGTATATTCAGTTACGTTTATATTTATATATATATATATATATATATATATATATATATATATATATATATATGAGGTCCGGATTCTGGAATCGACTGCATCTCCCTCGTTTCTCAATCTAGATCCCGTGTTCTCTTTTATCGAGCCTTTTAAAGCTCATGAATCACGAAAACCCTTTTGTCTCGGCATCTGACTCTCTGTCTCTCCTCTCTTTCTCGCTCTGTCTGTCTCATCTCCCTTTTATTTAAAAAAAAAAACAATGAGGTGACCCAAAGATGGGAAAAAATGCATACCCGTGTGAGAAGGATTCGACCGAGTGAAAGGTATTTATTTAATTATTGTTATTATTATCAATATTATAAAAAGGAATTTCACGTATTATTATTACTGATATTATTATCAATTTAATAAAAATGATTTGCACTTATAAATATTATGTGTGATTATCATTATTGTCATAATTTTTTTCATGATAATGGCTGTTTTTATCATCACAATCATCATCATCATCAAGTTTTAATGATGATGGCTATCATCATAGTAATCATCGTCATCAGGACTCACGACTGTTTTTAATTTTATCATTATAAGCATTATTACTATTATTGTTATTATTGAAGAGTATCATGTTGCACACGATTTCAAACCTGATGACACGAAGTTGTACGTCAATCATCGGGGCCCCCGAAAGAACATCGCTGATTGAAAACATGACAAAAAAATTCGAACCCTCGCCAAATTAACGTTGCAACACGGGAGATTGATTATTTATTTTTCTTCTGCTTTGTTTTTGCGAGTAACTTCCCCGTAGGTAAGAAGAGCGGTGCTTGCGTTTTCCCGCATTATAGGCACAGATTATAATATCGTGTACAACGTATTTCGCGCGCTCTAATCAAACATCCGTCCTCCGCGCATTATGTATTCTCTTTGTACGCGTGAGCTTTTGACAGTTGCCCGAAACGCCCAATCCTCCGTGACAATATCGAGACTGCCGATCGTCAGCGAACATATGCCTCGACGTCTTTTTGTATATATGTCTATATATATATGGAAAATAATTCAAATACATTTATTATTTATTATCAGAATATTTGATATTACTTTTCATCAGAAGAAAAAAAGGCTTTTTTGCTATTCCGGTTTTCATCACAGTTAGAAATTTATATATATGTATTAATGAAGTACAATAAACATAAATAAATAAAGATATTCAAAAATAATTATTGTAGTTCACTTTTTTCGTTGGAGCTATTTTTCAGCACGACCTTACGCTTCGGCCATCTTTTGCCCCTCAAATAATGATTACTAATTATGATAAACTTGCTTTTCTTAAGGGCAGGGTAAAGTATTTAATTTTTTTTCATTTTTTTTAAATTTTTTTAAATGAATGCATAATATATCAAGAATATTGTGTTAAAATTTCAAGTCGATCGGAGTAAAATTGACGAAGTTATGAGTATTTGAGCGTCTATTGCTCCATGCCGTTCTCTTCTGCGTTTTTCAAACCGTTTTTCTGAGACTTGTCATATCTGAAGTCCGTGTGCACGATAACTCGAAATCTACTGGACCAATCGCTTTGAAATTTTGCACAGTACTTCTTCACATAATTCACCAGGTATTGTCGAGAGCTTTTTTGTTTTTTTAAAATAATTACTAATTTTTCAACAACAAATTAGCCGATTTTTTTAGCTAAAATCGGGTTTTTGGCTCCCAAGTGCTACGAAAAATCGACAAATCGAAAAAAAAAATCCTCCCGTTATTACCTCGAGAAACATCTCCTTTAACAAATGCATTTTGATTTTTTTGTTTCAAATGATTGTGTCGCGAGTTATGGTGCACTCCGCAAACCAACTTTTTTTCGCGGCGCCTCCGGGGTTTAATTTTCACTCGCTCAATTTTGAATATTTTCCAATGCAAATTTAGGAGAATGTTGTTCAAATGTTACTTTATTATATGTAAATTTTTCAATAAACGAACGCTATTCGTTACGCCAAAAAAAAATCTTTAAAACATGCCTTTTTTCGCCGAATTAACTTTACCCCGCCGTTAAATAAAACTAACGAAAATGGAAGCTTTTTTCTTCATTTTTTTCAGGTACGAATGAAAGAATGAAAAAATCTTTTATTTTTCTTATCTTTATTATTATTATCTTAATGTTAATCTTAATATTATTATTAATAATGTTAATTAATAATTATTATATATTAATTAATAATATTATAATTAATAATTATTAATAATATTAATCTTAATATTATTATCTTAATGTTAATTATCTTATTATCTTAATGGAAGAATGAAAAAATCTTATTTCCTATCTCTCTTATTTTTCTATATATTTTTTATTTCCTATATAGCTACATAATTAAAAATTAGCAATTGTAACAAAAAATGAAAGGCCGGGGAATAAAAGCAATTTATTTTTCTTCTAAATAAATTTACATTTTATATGTACCTTATATTTTTGGAGTTTTTTTAATTTGCAATTTTTTAAAGATAATTATGAGAGTATATAAAAATGAGCTTTTATTTTCTGGCCTTCCATTTTTTATTGCAATTGGAAGTTTTTCCACCCAGACAGCAAGAGAGAAAGAGTAAGAAATTTTATCTCAGGCCCCATCAGACCAGATTACGTATAATTACATAGTTTTAATTTACATATTATATTCTATTATAATGACACAATGATAATAATATTAAATAATTTGTGTACAATAATAAATATAAATTGATATATATAAGCATACACAGCTCTAACTTCCGGTGGCTCAGAACGATACGAGACTTCCGCCACTCGCGAATACACAAGCCCCCGGTCTCGTATATCCCGCGTACTTGAATCGAGCTTGGCTCCGAATAATACGTGATCGACGCTCGAGCAGGCATAATCGAATGAAAATGTGCGGTAGGCGACTAAACGAGGATAAACCGGGAAACAGTGTACGTTATTCGCGCGTATCTGATACGGACATTCGAGTTTACCACTCGAGTGGGCCCCGCGAACGAGCATTTTAATAATCGACCCGAGTGCGCCATTGAATTATGAACAGAGGCGCGCAATTACGAATATTCGCGTGCTTTTGGATAAAGCAAGGATCGATGAAAATCAGATTGAGAGCATTAACGGAAGTTGATATTTATTGGCAGGATGTACATTTGCACAATCGCACTGAGCGTCTTCGTGTAAATACAGGGTGGCCCGAGAAAGGCACGTCCAGAAGAAAAATATATCTGCCAATGTGCAAATCAACCCCTCTAAGATAAAAATCATTTTTATCTTGTGAGAAAAAAAACATTTTATTTTTTGTGTATATCTTTCCTCGCGATTTTTTTTACTCGTATTATCGTTGCGAAGTGCACTGAGCAATAAATGAATGGCCAACTTATGACTAACTTAAGGGGTAAGGCCACTGTAAATTTTTTGAAAAATCGATTTTTTTTTATTGGCTTAAAAAATAGTATTCGCAATTTCTATATAATAGTTTTCAAAAAACTATATCGCACTTTCTATATAATATTTTTCAAAAAACTATTCGCAAAACTTTAAACGCGTTTTTCTCGAAACATGGTTTTTCAAAATGGCACGCAGCATAACTCGAACAATTTTCATTTTTTTTACTTGAAATTTTAACCAGATGTGAACATTTACATTATCTTGAGAATGTCGATCGGAATTTTCAAGAATTTTATTTATTGATTTTTTATTAACAAAAAACTTGCCGTTTTTTTCGTCAAAAATCAATTTTTTTTTTCAAACGCACGCCAAATCCACAAAAATTGATACTTTTTAAAATCCGATCGACATTCTCTAGCTATAGCCCTCTAGATTAATGGTTTTTTTTTTGTTCTAGATTTAAAAGTGCACCAGTGGTGCTGCGTGCCGCGGAGCCCTGGAAGCAAAACATGTCCCGGGAAGATAGCTGTGGAACCGCCATTTTGTTTTTTTTTACTGTAAAAAAATTTTATAATAAAGTTTAATGTATGCCCGATAACACCATTAAAAGTTTTTTTTCAAATACCTTCAATTTCGGGAGCAAAAAATTAGTGAAAAAACCTTTTTTTGGGCCGTTACAGTGGGTTGACCCCTTAAATGCCTTACATTTAGAGCAAAAGTTGAAAAAATGTATTTGAGAGGGCCAGTCACTAAAGGTCAGAAAATTTAAAAAAAAATACTTGTACTAGTCTAAATGACTCCTAATGGCTTCGAAAAATTTCTAAGAGGAAAGTACATACACAAAATTAAAATAAAATATTTGTGACAGGAAAACTCGAGAAAAAAATTTAAAATGCTTTGATCTGGAAAAGTAAAGGAGATCGTAGTGAATAAATGGGGATGATCGGATAGGTATTGATACGAGGCATGTAGATTTTCTATTGAACGTCACTTTTCGGGCCACGATGCATATATTCCTTTTGATGCGAACTTTATATATTATACTTTATATGAATATACACATGGCTACTGGTTTTTGGTGAAAATCCCGTAAAAGAGTTGTAGCATATGTTATCCGCTATTAAATAACCCAGTAATGCATTGTGCAAGAGTGTACCATTTTCGAGATATTATTATTTTTTTGAGCGAGGGGTAGGCAACTTTTAAAATTCTTTCAAAAAGACTGCTGTATAAGATCGAACTTTTTTATTATTTGTAGTTTGAGGACACAGTAAGATAAACATTGATCAACCAAAATGCAGAGTTTCGGATCCTTGATTTAAAAATCTTTGCAGATTATTCTGATTTTATTGTTTTATTTTGTTTTATTTTATTTTATTGTCCTCAAACTACAAATGTTATTACTTATTTTACTTTATTTTATTTGATTGACCCACTACTTTATTTTATTTTATTGTCCTAAAACTATAAAAAATTAAATTACGTTGACTCCATAAAACGATATGTTTTAATTAACTTTTAGAGCTACCTACGCATGATTGGTAGCCCTACATATACAGGGTGTTTGGCACATGGACCGACACGATTATTTGGGGGATTGGGGGGGGGGGTCATTTGCTACGTTTTTCACCCTTAGACCATATGTCCCAAGTGTGACAGTAATGAATATATATATTTTTTTTTGGTTTTTTATTAATTACCCGAAATTTTGCCTTCGAATCACCATAACGTTTTTTTTTTTGTGGTTGTAATAGCACGAAATAACTTTCGTATTTTTTGTATGTATTCTGCAACGTATGTTTATTATAAATAAATCATTATTTAATACAATTGGGTTTAAGAAAATGACTCATCAGCTTCCAAAGTCTCAAAAATGCGTAAATGTATAAAAAGTGTGAACTTCTAAATTCATTATAAAAAAAAAACTAAAAGCTATTTTAAACTTAGCTTTGTTTTAAAAAGTTCTTTAGTTTAAACCCTGTCCAACGATATGCTACATGTCATAGAAATCATTTATCATGAGGTAAAAATGAAAAGAAAAAGTTTTTTTTAATGAATTCAGAAGTTGAAATTTTTCATCCATTTGCACATTTTTAAGGCGGTATATGCATTCGAACGGGAACAAAAATAAGCAATATTGAGGGATTTTTAAAAATAAAAAATAATTATTCTGCAATTATCAAATTTTCGGTATACTTTAATAGTATATCCAAGTATGCAAAACAATTTTTCTTAATTAATTAATTATAAAAATGACGAAGCTGTGGCAGTGTTACGGCAAGCTTGCCGCGGGAGTTGCAAAAAGGTTCAAACATTTTTTCACTTAGAACATGTATAGTTTCTACGCGACGGTAATTAAAACGAAGAAAATTCAAATTCAAGAAAATGGCGCGCATTTACGAAAAAAAAACAACATTTCACCCAACATTTTTGTAAAATGTGGATTAAAAAAATTGTTTTTTTTTTCCCAATTTTTCAAAACCAATTCTCGTCAAGTAGAAGGTACTAATATTATCAATATTTCCACCAAGTTTCAACTCAATCGGCTTCATAGTTTTTGAGTAATCCTGCACGCCAATTTCGATAATGCAGTTTTGAGAAAAACGCGTTTGAGGTTCACGCCCGCTCCGAATCCGAGCGGCGAGGCACAGCGTTGACGGGCTGTAACGTTTGAAGTTTTTCGAATTTCGCTTTGAAACTTGTGGAAAATATTCTACATATATAGTTCTATCGTTTAAAGAAAAAAAAAGGAATCGATTTTTTTATCGTTGCAAATGTACATCCCGCCTTAAGACTGGAAGCTCAAGAGTCACTTTTTTGAAATCAATTCTATCAAATAATGATTTATTTCTAATAAACATACACTGCAGAATAAAACAAAAGTTATTTTGTGCTTTTACAACCACAAATAAAAAAGTTATGACGATTTAACGGCGAAATGTCGCGTAATTGAAAAAAAAAGGACGAAAAAAAATCATATCTCAATTACCGTGACACTTAGGACATAGGAACTAAGGATGAACAAATTAGCAAATGACCCCCCCCCCCCCCCCCCCAATAATCGCCAATTAACATGTAATAAATGTTAAATCTTTATTGGTCCACTACAATCATTTAGTCTTTATTAATTCTCACATAAATTATTAAATCATCTTTATATATATATACAATAATTAATGTAATTATAATTAATGTAATATTTAATAAGAATATATTTATTTCATATATTATAATATAAAGACGTTCAATCCGATCGCTATTTTGTAATTCACTTATTCAAACCCTTTCTTCTCGATGCCTAATTTCTCGAAAACCAATTAACTAGGAAACGTTTGAATTTCGCAACTAAAAATACAAATCAGTTATTTTTTTTTTTTTTTTGTTTTTTGTTTTCATTTTTCACGGTCGTCGGAGATTTTATTTGCCCATCGTGCACAATCTCAATACCGCATTTCATTCGAGAACGAAATGTGTCGAGGGTGATTCGCACTCGGGGCGCAAGTCTTACGGACCGCAAGTGTCTCGCTAATGTAAATTAAGCGTGCCCCGCTCGCGAGCTACATGAACACTATACCTTTTCCTCCCTTTCGCGAGAGAGCCGCGGTGCACAACTAGGCAGCAATCTCATTAACGTACAACGAGGCGCGACAGGGCGTCGAGAGCCGTGAAACACTTGCCGCACTTGCACTCCCATAGCATACAAATTATTTTCTTCAATACATACATACATACATACATACATATATATACATATATATATATATATATATATATATATACATATATATGTATATATATATATATATATATACACACATATGTATATATATGTGTATGTATGTATATATATATATATATATATATATATATATATATATATATATATATACACACATACATACATACATATATATGTATATATATATATAATATACTACATATATATAATATATATAATCTCTATGGCAAATAAGTTTTTTTTCATTTCATTCTCATATAAGTATACATATAACTACACAACATTAGGGTATGTCGAAAAAAATAGTCAAACCCCTCAGGACAATAGAATACAATATAAATGTTTTACATTTATACTTCATTTGTATGTTTTTATAAAGTATAAAAAATTAAGTAAACGTATAGAGTATTATATATATATATATTAGGGTGTGCGGAAAAAAATCGATACTTTTTTTTCGGTTGCATCCACCAAAAAAAGGTGAATTAAGGTAAAAAATGAAGAATCCTCGAAGGAGAGCTCACAAAAAAATTATTTCGAATGGCGCATTGCATTTGAATATTTTCCATAAGAATAACCCAGAAAAATATTGGGATTTCTGAATGTGGTAGTGCAACTCGTCAGGAAAAAATCACACAAAGATGTCATAAACGTATTCTCATGGAGAAACGAATTTCCAACAAAGAAGTTTTTACGAAAAATTAGCTCAGAACAACCGTTCAAGTGGAATCACTGTGTGAAATTGAATTAATAGAAAAAAAATAATTCGAAAGGCTGTAAAAATCGAATTTTTCGCTTTACGAAAAAACTTTTTGGGGTTTTTTTTTGTAGAGAATGTTCTGCTCTAACATACAATTTGCATGGAATCGTTCTCAAAATATTTCTCTGATACAAAAAAGAATCAAGTACAATAAGAAATATAAAAGAAACGACGTCCATCATTGATCGTGTTTCGAAAAGTTTTATTCAATTAATTTGGTTTAATAAGATAAAATAATTTGTTTTTACATTATAATGCTTGATAATCATCGTTCCTTTTCTTAAGAGTCTGTTTGTTGCAATTAGGGTATTTCTGTCGATGATTTTGCACTACGCCCAATAAATATTGCAGCTGCTCTTCGTTTTTTGTTAATGAATCGTTATATGCTTCTATCAAAGTGACACGACGTTCGGCTACGTTATTAACGACTTTTTGGGTAAAAAAATCTAAGCAACTTAAATAAATGGCATTTTCCGGCCATAATTCAATATTTACTCTCAAAAAATCATGAGGTAAATTGAACTGCTGGAAAAGAAATAAGGATTCTTGAGTGACGAAATCGCTTATGTCTTTTTTTAGCACCATTTCCCAATCATTTTTTTTAATAATTACTCACTCGGAAGGATTTTTGGATTTTTCTCGAGATTGCAGGGCTTGTACCATTTTTGCCTTCACACTTATCGGCACAGCATTGTCAAAAAACGACAAAGCAACAATTTTCTCGTTAAAGTACCACAAGTGACTAGCTAATTTTTTCGAGGCAGCCTCCCCTACTACAGGATTCACTTTGCAATAACGAATGAAATTTTGTAGCAGTGACAAATCTTGATTCGAGGCCAAAATGAGGGGAAAATGTAGCGGTTTCCCGTTCGTGGCCTTGGTGTGAAGCTTGTGATTTTGCACTACGAGTGCAAAATCACTCGCAGCGTGTGCCATGGCGCGCACGTCGCTTAAATAAAAAATTTAATTTCAGACAGCGATACCACTTGAACGGTTGTTCTAAGCTAATTGTTCGTAGGAACTTTTTTTGTAGGGAATTTAATTCTCTATCAGAATATCTTAATGGCATTTTTGTGAGATTTTTTTCTGAAGAGTTTTACTACGACGTTCAGAAGTGCCAATATTTTCCTGTGCTATTCTTATGGAAAGTATTCAAATGCAATGCGCCGTTCGAAATAATTTTTTTTTGAGCTCTCCTTCGAGGATTCTTCTTTTTTTACCTTAATTCACCTTTTTTGGTGGATGCAACCGAAAAAAAAGTATCGATTTTTTTCCGCACACCCTAATATATATATATATATTAGGGTGGCCCTTAATATGGGTGAAAAAAATTGATCGCGCCGCCCTCCAAAACGGTTCCAAATAATTTTAAAAAAACCTACGCGAAGCCCCAGCTATGTCCGTTAAGAGGAAAGCGTGCCTGTCAGCATGAACTTAAATTTAAATATCAATTTTTCTTCATGATTGGAGAAATGTCAATTTTTTAAATCTAGTCTATTTGTTAATTTTTCAACACGATATTTCTGTGGTTTAAATAAAAAATTCGTACTGAACGAAATATTATTGATATCTTATGTCTATATTTTTAAAATATTATGTTTTTTCCGACCTATTGGATGACTTGTGCGGATAAATAATTTCTTTGTTTTCAATAAAATGAACAAGCTCGCCAAGTTTAAAATCCTGCCAAGTTTAAAATGTCCCTATGCATTTTTGCGAAAGTAATTTTCAAATACTTTTTTTATCCACAGCACTGGAGGTCTGATCTCACAAGGAACATCCCTCAGGTGTCCGCCTCCGATTTTGTTGAAACTCATATATGTGATAGAGCATCGAAAACTTTGAGACACGTATTTTTTTTTATCGGCGGAAAAACGGATTTAAGGGGGAAAACCGCCCCTCAAAGAAAGGCGTGTCGAGGGGTGATTTTGCAGTTTCACCCAGAAGCAATCCACCGATCTGAATGAAACAAAAACGAAAATTCTTCTAATGAAAAGCGATGAAAAATCCACTATGAAGATGTTAAGAAAAAATTTAATTAGGGGGTAAACCACCCCTCAATTTGCCTTGTTTCACCCCACACTTAAGAGGGTTGTATGCAAATTAATAAAACAGGTATCATTTTGAAGGGCAATTAAAATTAAAGTTGACGGGTTTTTGCGTTTGGGCGGCATAGCAAATTTAAGGGGGTAAACCACCCCTAACATAAATTTATTTATCATGGTCGTTTTTTCTGTGTTTAAAGTATATCCGCTGATTTTAAATATTTCTATAAGCTACAATTTAATGTTTTACCATATGTCAAAATTATTACATTCGTCTTAAGGGGTAACGACCCCTCTGACGAGAAACATCATTGAAGTTTCCGCTTTCGATTTCGTTGAAACTCATATATGTGGTAAAGCATTGTAAACTATTATACATGTTTTTTTTTGTATCGGCAGAAAAACGGTGTTAGGGGATGAAACCACCCCTCAAAGTTTCTCCCACAAGCAGTCCACCGATCTGAATGAAACAAAATCGAAAATTCCTCTAATATTAAGCGATGAAAAATCCACTACAAGAGACACTACAAGAAAATAAAAGAAAATTAATAAAACATGTATCATTTTGAAGGGGAATCAAAATTCAAGTTGACGCGTTTTTGCGTTTCAGCGGGACAGCAAATTTAAAGGGGTAAACCACCCCTAATATAAATTTGTTCATCACCGTCGTGTTTTCTGTATTTAACATGTATCCGCGGATTCAAAATATTCTCCCGCGTTTTTAAATTATTACGTTTTTAAATTTTTACATTTTCAGGGTAAACTACCCCCTCTAATTGCTTTTCGTTTGAAGTTTCGCGAAAGGTTTCACGAATTTCGTTAAAACTGTTTTCATTCCATCGGTAATATTAATTTTGTGCAGTCGTTTTGAGCTTTAGGAGCGGTACTTTGGGAGTGGGGACGTGGGGCTACCCCTTACTCATAAGACTCATATTTTCGTGTCGAAACGCTTCCGATTTTAATATGCACGTCCATTAAGCATCTCCGTAGGAATAAACATACACTTCTACTATATCATTAATTATAATAATTTCCAGAATAAGTTATAAGGCTCACTTCGTATATTTCGGACGATGATGCGCCTGGATCAAGCGATAATTTAGCCAGCGACGTAGTTTTGTGGAGGAATGTATATTTTTATTATTTTACCGTTAATTTAATTAAACATATTAATGAAACTGAGGGTTTTACAGTAGGTTAACGAACATGTTTTTAATATATTTTGACATATTTCATTTGGTAATCATATCGGCTGATTTAATTCATAGTACTTGTGAAAAGTATTGCAGTCATATGCCGTCAAATCATTTTCTTGTGATATATACTTTTTTTTCTAGTCTATCAACTATCATCAACCATCAACAATCATGGCTCATAATTCCTGCAATAATGATAATCGTCAAAAAAATGCTTTAAACACAACGACTTTTTGCACCATGCACATCTGATAATGGCCAAATTGTTGAAACCTGGTATTTCACAATGTGTGTTCGATTCACCAAAACCAAAGGTAACAGTATTTTCAAAATCTTCTGATTTTTTAAATGAATGGAAATGGACAAATTTATATTACGGGTGGTTTACCCCCTTAAATTTGCTGCCCCGCTGAAATGCAACAACGCGTCAACTTGAATTTTGATTCCCCTCCAAAATGATACCTGTTTTATTAATTTTCATACAACCCTCTTAAGCGTGGGGTGAAAAACGGCAAATGGAGGGGTGGTTTACCCCTTAATTATATTTCTAATCAACACTCTTGTAGTAGATTTTTCATCGCTTAATATTAGAGGAATTTTCGATTTTGTTTCATTCAGATCGGCTGACTGCTTGTGGGAGAAACTTTGAGGGGTGGTTTCATCCCCTAACACCGTTTTTCTGCCTATACAAAAAAAACATGTTTAATAGTTTGCAATGCTTTACCACATATATGAGTTTCAACAATATCGAAAGCGGATACTTCAATGATGTTTCTCGTCAGAGGGGTAGTTACCCCTTAAGACGAATGTAATAATTATAACATATGGGAAACATTAAATTGTAGCTTATAGAAATATTTAAAATCAGCGGATATACTTTAAACACAGAAAAAACGACCATGATAAATAAATTTATGTTAGGGGTGGTTTACCCCCTTAAATTTGCTATGCCGCCCAAACGCAAAAACCCGTCAGCTTTAATTTTAATTGCCCTTCAAAATGATACCTGTTTTATTAATGTGCATACAACCCTCTTAAGTGTGGGGTGAAAAAAAGGCAAATTGAGGGGTGGTTTACCCCCTAATTTAATTTTTTCTTAACATTTTCATAGTGGATTTTTCATCGCTTTTCATTAGAAGAATTTTTTTTTTTGTTTCATTCAGATCGGTGGATTGCTTCTGGGTGAAACTGCAAAATCACCCCTCGACACGCCTTTCTTTGAGGGGCGGTTTCCCCCCTTAAATCCGTTTTTCCGCCGATAAAAAAAAATACGTGTCTCAAAGTTTTCGATGCTCTATCACATATATGAGTTTCAACAAAATCGGAGGCGGACACCTGAGGGATGTTCCTTGTCAGTGAAATATTAATATGTTTGTATATCAGCACGCAAGGAATATTTCTAACAAAATTAAAAAAAAAAAAAACAATTCTGGCAATCCGGAAGTTCGATGTGAATGGTTTATCGTGAATTTATATCCTTCGTACTTAATAGATTTTTCTGACAAGATGCAAATTTAAAGTTTGATTTTGATGTGATTAAAAGCATTCGACAGCAGCTAAATCGAACTATTGTTCCAAAATAATAGGATGGTAAAACTGAACGCTCATCAAATCTAGTATGGAGGACCTTATTGTTTGATCTGTATATTGAATACCAATATACAATAGCTTCGGCAAGTGACAAAAAAATTGACAAATAAACTAGATTTATAAAATTGAAATTTCTCCAATCATGAAGAAAAATTGACATTTAAATTTAAGTTCATGCTTACAGGCACGCCTTCCTCTTAACGGACAGTGCTGGGGCTTCGCGTAGATTTTATTTTCATTATTTGGAACCGTCTTGGAGGGCGGCGCGATCAATTTTTTTTTTTACCCATATCAAGGGTAAAAAGTAAAAAGGTATATATATATATATATATATATATATATATATATTATATATATATATTAGACTGATTCAAAAAAAAATTTTTTTTCTGGATTCTCGTGCTATTGTTGGGCACTGATAAAACAAAATTTCTCTAAAAAGATGGGCGCGGTCACTCAATTTTTAGAGGTGGCTATCTCGACTTTTTTGTATTTGAATTTTTTTTAACGAACGTATTGCATTTAAACATAGTCATGGCTTCGGATTACGGATAAAAATCGGAAAAGTTTTTGAGTTTGTTCTTTTACAAACATAACAGAGAAAAACTGACCATACGTCGAAGTGCACACGAAACGATGAAAGAAATTTTCGAACAATGGAAATGTGCTGAAATTCCAACGCGTCGATTGAATAACGCAATCTTGAAATCAATAAAACTCCATCTAGTCTGGAAACAACTTTTAAAAAATCGAGTTAAAAAGAATTTGCCGTCACAAATATCGAAGGAGCGTAAATTTAAGAGAGATTTGGACAAACTGTTCAACGTTGCACATTTTCTTTCTGCCCAAAATGTTAACGAACTTGAGAATGGCTGGGAAGAAATGTAAATGAGTTTGAAGATAATATAAGCGTAGCATTTTGAAAATGTAAATATACGATTTATGAATAAAAGCTTATAATTTAATTTTTCGTAAAAAGTGCAAAATGTTAATGCGTATAAATAAATCTACATGAATAACGAGAGTAGTATAGACGCCATTATTGATCTACCTGGATTTGAATTGTGAATATTGCACCCTTTTCAAATTGTTAGAGTTTATTTTTGTTACGAAAAAGCTGCTGGATGTGATTTTTATCCATAATCCGAAGCCATGACTATGCTTAAATGCAATACGTTCGTTAAAAAAATTCAAATACAAAAAAGTCGAGATAGCCACCTCTAAAAATTGAGTGACCGCGCCCATCTTTTTAGAGAAATTTTGTTTTATCAGTGCCCAACAATAGCACGAGAATCCAGAAGGAAATTTTTTTTTTGAATCAGTCTAATGTATATATATATATATATGTGATAAATAAATTCTTTTTAAATTATACATTTTCATTGAGTATAAAAATAATTAAGGGGAGGGTAGGGGTTTCAGCGTGAAAAAAAAACGATTTTTTGCAATTTTTTTCATATATATATATATATATATATGTATATATAATCGCAATAATAGAAATAGTTTTTTTTTTCAATTCGTTTTCGTTTCCTATTTTTCGAAAAAATATCAGTTCAGACACGTTCGCATTCCTCGTGAACGCAGTTTCGACCAACTTTGTCTCGTAATTTCTTTTCAATTGAGCGCGTTTTTTTCTAGGTACTCATTGTACAGAGCCAGAAGTAATTTTTTTCTCCTGTTCGTGGAGAATATTTTCGCGCACTATAATAAAATATCGCAAAGAAAGGGAAAGAGAGGGGGAAAAACGAGAAAAAAAATGTATGCCAAACAAAGAAAAAGCTGATGAGACAGCTCAACGAGGATAGTGCGCGAAAAGCGGTGGACGTTGAAGGGTTGGCGCGCGGCTAGCTGCGGAAAATCATGATAAAAGGGGGGTATTGTCGGCACTTCGTGGAAGGGTGAAGTCCGGGGGTTTGGCAGAGGGGTTGAATATCACGTACGCAGTATTGTTTAGCCGAGATACCTTGTTTCGGTTGACTTTCGATTTATGGTAACAAAGCACACTCACACACATGCAAGCTTGTGCGAATTATGGCTTACGGTACACCGCTCACTTGCCACCTGCCCGATGAATTGAGCGAGCGAGAGAGAGAGAAGGAGAGAGAGAGAGAGAGAGAGAGAGAGAGAGAGAGAGAGAGAGAGAGAGAATAGGTAGTTACATCCCCCGACGCAAGAGTCCAACGACGAGATAGTAATATCTCGCCCGAATAACCAAGACCAAAATTGCACGCGCTTCGCAATGTGGAGTAGTCGGGGCAACAAAAAAAAAATCCATAAAATGCTATGGCCAGAACCGTTGGAGCCTCGCTTGGATCGGAAAGCTCGTTTTTAAGGTACTTGCCGACATAATTTTCCTGCGCTTATTATTATTATTATTTTTTTTCGGGTACCGGTATACGAACTGCAGCCACGTTCGTATTATTCTCGATATATTAGGTGTACAAATAAGTTTTAGGACAGTTTTCAAAAAATTCAAGATTTATTAAAAAAAGAAGTAAAACACAGTTATTCATCGAAATAATCTCCATCGCACTGAATGACCTTCAGCCATCTCTCAGGTAACTCGTGGATGCCTTTCGCAAAGAAACTTTCGTCTTGCGAGGTGAGAAATTTAGCGACCCATTTTTCCACTTCTTCAAATGTTTTGAATCGCACGTCAGACAAATCGTTCTGCATTTTCCGGAATAAATGATAATCGGATGGGGCTAAGTCTGGTGAATACGCCGGGTGTGGTACAGCTTCCCATCCAAGCGCTAGTAACGTATCCTTGACCGGTTTACCCACATGAGGCCGCGCGTTGTCATGGAGCAGTTTTACTGGACGTTTTCCTTTACCAGAAAATGGACGTTTCTTCTCAATTTCTTGATTCACTTGCATCAATTGATGACAATAGCGATCGGTAGTAACTGTTTGACCAGGTTAGAGAAGTTCATAATACAGTACGCTTTTCATATCGCACCATATGCACAGCATGACTTTGTTACAATGAACATTGCGCTTTGGCGTGGATGTTGTCGGCTCGCCGGGGTCAACCCAATGATATTTGCGTTTCGGATTATCAAAATAAATCCACTTTTCATCGCCGGTCACAATTTTCCACAAGAAAGACTTTCTCTGTTGCTTGTTGTAAAGACTCACACAAATGTTAAGACGGCTGTTTTTATTTTCTTGAGTCAGAAAGTGTGGTACCCACTTTGTTCCTTTTCGAATCTTACCCATTGCTTTTAAACGATAAGAAACAGTTTGTTGAGTTACTCCAAGCTGTTCCGAAAGTTGTTTCTCCGTCTGACAAGAGTTTTCATCCAGCAACGCTTGCAGTTCCTGATCGTCCACCTTTACAGGAGGCCCCGTGCGTTCACGGTCACTAACGTCGAAATCACCTTCTTTGAATCGCTTATACCAATACTCACATGTACTTTTAGATACAATGTTGTCTCCAAGAACAGAACATAGCGATTCACACGCTTTCCTAACACTTTTTCCTTGATGGAATTCATAGCGAATGCAGTGTCTAATAAATAGCTTATCGGTCTGCATGTTTAATTTACAGAATTTATAGGTTATGTTTATGACTCCTTTACGTTTCGATACTACATATCAAGCGCCATCTATGATAAGTGAGCGGCACCTTTGAATTAATTTAGAATAGCTGTTATGACACAAAATCGAAGTGTCCTAAAACTTATTTGTACACCTAATAATTCGAAAAAAGTGCAACGAAGAATAAAAAGATTGCAAAAAAAAATTAATTTTTGTACATTTTTTCTCAAAAATATCCAGGCTTGTAACGAAATTTGGTAATTATGCAGTTTGATGCCTTGATGTTGTTTATTCCCTTATAGTAAGTGATATTGTGTCGGGGAACGCTGACATTTCCCATTAAGGGGTATACCAGTGTGACACTTTGAAAACATCGATTTTTTGTTGCTTTTTTTGACAGTTTATACTTTCATGAATATCATTATCATTTTCATCAATATCATTTTATCTTGCAAAAATCGATAGTTAAATCTTTAAACGCGTTTTTCTAGAAATTAGATTTTTCAAATTTGTTGACATTGTAACTCAATGAGCAATTATCCGATTGACTTGAAATTTCAACTGGGCACTCTTGAAAATATTTACCCTACAATGACGTAGGATATTTTTGATTGGATGAAAAGTGACGATTTGGCATTGAAAAAAAAAGACCATTTTATGCGTGCGCGCGTGCGTGCGTGCGTGCGTGCGTGCGTGTGTGTGTGTGTGCGTGTGCGTGTGTGTGTGTGTGTGTGTGTGTGTGTGTGTGTGTGTGTGTGTGTGTGTGTGTGTGTGTGTGTGTGTGTGTCGATCCTGACCAACAAACATACTCACAAACCCAAACACGAAACCTCATAACTTAGGGAATTAATCGGAAATGTCAGCATTTCTCGACGAAATATCATTAGTCGTGACCAATTAAAGCGGTTCGAGGCAAAAAAAAATTCCGTCATTTTTCGGAACATCCTCAAACTGCATAATTACCCGAAATTTATCAATGGTTTTTTTTTCGTGTAAATGCCTCTTGTCCTGATCGCTACAATGATTTTTTTTTTCAATTCCCAAAGTGTTCGGCCGTTTAGATATTGGAAATGGAATTGGAGTATGGAAATATTTTCCAGCTGGAAATTAAGACCGTAAAGGGAGAAACTCGACGAACTCCGGGGAAATAAAATTGCGTCTAATGAGATCGAGATTATTAGCACGCGGCGCTCGAACAAAAAAAATATTAAGGGGGAAAATGAAGCGAAAGAAACGAAGTCCACTTCTTCCAAAGTAACGACAGCTGGTCATCGTTGTATCGCATACTTTTCTTCTGAAGAGACAGTGCTCGCGGGATGGTGAAGAAGGGATAAGTACGTGGGAGATGTTTCCGTTGTACTTATATACGGTGACAATTGCGAGGTGACCATGTGCTTTCTAAGAGACTTGAAAATATGATTTTCAAGTCCTCTCCGAAAAAAAATCGTGTATTTTTGTAACGAGTTCTACTTGCCAGAAATATTTGAGCTTTCACGAAAAATAATCAAAATTCCATTTTGTCTATAGCAAAATGTAGTTAATTCAATTCCGAATAAGAAACACTCCTGTAAAACTTTTTTTTTCGTGTATCTCGTCATCGGGACAAAATTATCAAAGATGCATTTTAAAGTGGATAAATGGAACCCCATCCCATTAAAAAAAAAAGATTCTTTGGGAGTGTTTCGTTTTCGGAATTTAATTATCTTTATTCTACGAACTCAAAATGGAATTTTATTTTTTTTCCAGAATCCTCTATTTTTTCCGGTAAATATTACTCATCACAAAATTACCCTGCACTTTAGTTCGAAAACGTCTTGAAAAATCATTAAATATCATATTTTTCTCGGTCGCGGAATCTCGGCGCCGGACCCTTAAAAACACATGGCCGCCTTATAATTGCCACCCTGTATATATATATATATATGTGTGTGTGTGTGTGTGTGTGTGTGTGTGTGTGTGTGTGTGTGTGTGTGTGTGTGTGTGTGTGTGTGTGTGTGTGTGTGTGTGTGTGTGTGTGTGTGTGTGTGTGTGTGTGTGTGTGTGTGTGTGTGTGTGTGTGTGTGTGTGTGTGTGTGTGTGTGTGTGTGTGTGTGTGTGTGTGTGTGTGTGTGTGTGTGTGTGTGGCTGTGTGTGTGTGTGGCTGTGTATAAATTTTTACGCAGTTGCAAAGAAAAACAGTGAAGGGGAAAGTTTCTCAAGGGTAGGAATAGCAGCGAACAAAAAGACGCGTTATGTTTCAACGCACACTTGGGGAAATGTTTTAAGGGCTAATCTTGTCGGAACGACTGCGAGAGCATCGCCGTCTCGTTGGACCTGGTTACGCTTCGAGCTGTGTATATATCTATACATATATATATATATATATATATATATATATATATATAACAGTGAGTTTCACACTGTCTGTCGACGATGCGTACTAAAATTTTGCATACAAAGCACAATAAAATATATATATATGTATCTATATATATATATATATATATGGGTGTATGTATGTATGTATGTATGTATGTATATATATGTATGTATATATATATAATATGAGTCCATAAACGTATGCATACATGTATATAGGTCTGTACATCGTAATGGTTGCAAGAGGGCGATTACCTTGAACGAGTTTGAGCACCACTGTGATTGCACTCTTTCTTTTCATTATCGTGACATTGCCATCGTTGCCGAACCCCATTTGGTTATCACCACCTCCTTGCCCCCTTGCTTTGTATGTATATGTGTATTTATATGTGCTCATGCACAATATGGCAGTGTAGTGAATATAAAATAGGCATAGTTTTGCATGGAAAAAAATACAAGAACCGGGAAGAGCAGGTTGCCGGACCGGGATGCAGGATCGCCTAGTTGTGCGTTCGGTAAGGATAAGTCAACTTGGTCAATCCTGATTTCGCGCTGTATATTGAAATCGGAAAAAATAGGAAGGCTAGGTTTTTGGCAGGTGTTTTTCTAGGCGCTAAAAATCGGGGTGTGGGTTTTTTTGGGATGAAGGGTGATGGGGGTGGATTAATGCCAGACTACAACCCCCACGAGGTCAGTGCTGGGAGACAAAATGTTCGGACAAATCCGGGCTTTATTTTTGTCCACTGCGCCGAGGTCGTGAAAGTTTATTTTTGGGGTGAAAAAGGGGGTGAAATTTTGAAAAATCTGTTTTAATCCGATAAATCATTAGGAAAAAATCATACAATTTTTGTTTAAATAGGAACGTTGTAGCCCTTGAAAAGACGCGTCGATCAAGTTTTTGATCGTCCCTCTCCAATAATATCTTCACCCCCAAAAAAGCTGTTGAAGTGTGAAAAAAAATTGTTTTTTTAATAACTCAACAACCATCGATTTTTCGGAGATGGTTCAAATGTACGAAATGTAGAGAATAGTTTTTTCTATATTTTTGTTTCTATGGACCACCCTCGAATATTGCTTTTTCCAGCCCCTCTCCGGGGTTGAAAACTCAAAATGAAATTCTGGGAAAACTATTGACCGGAAATAAAGAGATACGCGTTTGGCGCTATAGACAAAAATGTAGCTAAGGGTTCAAGCTACAAATTGTTACACGGCGGCGAATTCATGCGGTCAATAGTTTTCCCAGAATTTAATTTTGCATTTTCAACCCCCAAGAGGGGTTGGAAAATCAAAATTCAAGGGTGGTCCATAGAAACGAAAATATGGAGAACATTATTCCCCCACATTTCGTACATTTAAACCATACCCGAAAAATCGATTGTTTTTGAGTTATTCAATACATATTTTTTTTGTTGGTAGTTCAACCATTTTTTGGGGGTGAAGATATTATCGGAGAGTAATGATCAAATACTCGATCGACGTGTCTTTTTAAGGCCTACAACGTTCCCATTTGAACAAAAAGTGTACGAATTTTTCCTAAATAGTTATTGAATTAAAACTGATTTTTCAAAATTTCACCCCACTTTTTCACCCCCAAAATGATCTTCCACTACTTCGGCGCTATGGACAAAACTGAAGTCCGGATTTTCCTGAACATTTTAGCACCCGCGGCACCTACAGAATCACCTGTCAAAAAATGGCCTTCTGATTTTTTCCGATTACGGGGTTTTTCATTGACGTACGACTGTATTAATCTTGATTTTCGTACAAATCAAATTCGATCTCTCGATTTTGGTAGCATTTGAAGTAGATATCTTCATTTTCTTAACATTCAGATTAGATATATTGATTTTCGTACAACTCGAATCAGATATCTTGATTCAACACCATATCCAATTGTATATCTTGATTCAACACCACATCCAATTATATATCTTGATACAACACCACATCCAATTGTATATCTCCATTTTCCAATCGCCCAAATTGGGTAACGTAATTTTTGCAGGATTCCCATTCGATCTTTTGATTTTGCTACCAGTCAGCTCGGATACCTTGATTTTCCTAGCTTTCCGATTAGATGTCTTGATTTTTCCATAAGTCGAATTGGGTATCCTGATTTAGCACCCAATAAAATCGGATATCTTGATTCTCCAATCCCTCAAATTTGGTAACGTGATGTTGTTGGAATTCCGATTGCATGTCTTGATTTTGCTACCACGCAACTTGGATATCTCGATTATCGCACAAGTCGAATGGGATATCCTGATTCATCCACCAATCCAATCAGATATATTGATGTTCCTATCGCTCTATCTCGGTAATGTGATTTTCCTAGGATTCTAATTAGATGTCTTTATTTCCGCATTCAACTTGGATACGGTGATTTCCCTTGCTTTTCGATTGGACATGATTGTCCTACAAGTCGAATTGGATACCCCAATTTCTCATCCAATCCATTCGGATATCTTGATTTCCCTAACCTCCAGTTTCCGTAACGTGATTTTTTTAGGATTCCAATTGATCATCTTGACTTCTTCGAATTGCAATTCAATGCCATGATTTCCCCGCAGGTCAAATTAGATGTCATCATTTTCCCACCGCTCATCTCGAACATCTTGATTTTTCTACCACTCAAAACGATGCTTCGATTATCCTAAGACTCCAATTGGATATCCGGATTTCTGTAAAAACCTCAAAATGGATTCCCTCGAGCTGCGAACTACCGGCTCATGGCGATTCGGACATCAAGGAGCGGAAACTTCTTCGTCGATCACTCGATGTTTCCGTCCTCGTCGTCGCTACAACGAACGGGTGAGCATCGTTATCGATGGCCCTAACGACGCGGCACTTCGTGATTTATGAGAGTCCACATTAGCCTTGGCACTCTTGGAAAATGGACACGTGCTGTTATCCACGGTAGCGTCGAAGAAGCCACCCATACACACGCGCGCCATCAGCAAAATCGAACTTCCCTTGCCGCCCGTTTGCCCCCCCCCCCTCCCCCCTAACCGCTCCCTCACCCCAGGGCCCCTCGGTTCATGGCTATAACCGCATCGAGCCATGAGATTAACTTCTTCTCGTTCATGCCGCGAGAAAAGTAACGATGACATATACGGTATTGAGGGTACGAAGATTACAATGTGGCCTGACAAGAGTATAGGTTATGTTCTCTGTAATAATGGTATGTCAGAAGTAAGGTGATTACGAAGCCTCTTTCCTCGTACAGGGATCATTATAGGAACTATTTCCCAGACGCATCACCATTATTGGACCTACCATCCGGTCTTTTATGGATCGAAGAAGAAAAAAAAACCACTGGATACTCTAACCTATTTTCTGATGATGCATCGTCAATCTAACATCCGAGCATGTTTGAACGAAGGATTTCTTAGGCAGCTTATCGTGTCTGGGGGGGGGGGCAGGCCGAAAGCCCGCAAAATCTCATCCGTTATAAATGGATTTATGATCCCCCGGTTGTCAAGATGTAAGATTCGATAAGAGACTCACCGGAGACCGAGAGATAGACCGTCCTCGTCAGTGGGGGATGAACGCTGACCTGACACTCATAAACACCCGCGTCACGTTCGATCGCCGAGCGAAGCAAAAGACACCAGTCGTTTGGCTTTTGGTAGTCCATCTTGAAGCGTGAATCACTGGCGTAGGTCTGAATGCCCACAGTGAGCAAGTGCAGTTCCTGGCCTCTTCTGCGCACCCATGACACCTGCAAAGACAATGCAAACAATGATGCTCAACGGGCTCTGGTGGAGTTCATTCGGGTTTGACGTGATCGCATGTCAACATGTCAGCAAATCTGATTTGGATGAGGTGCACGTTATAATCTGAGCGGGTTTACGGTGACTTTGGGAGGCGACATGGCAAGGTTGACTGGAAGTTAAAGAATTATTAAGTACCATCCAACGCTGAGATGTGCGCGTTAGGAAATGGGAGACCGTTTCTCTTGCTCGGCCGGTACAGTAGTTAGGACACTATGAGCCCGGGCACAACTCTGTTCACAGTTCTCTTTCCCTCTCTCTCACGCTCACTAGACACTCTCTCTGCCTACGACCGTATAACGTTAACGCTAGACAGGGGTTGCTGGTCATTTGTCACTATTATAAAGGGCTGAGCAGTGAATAATTGCGTCTTAAGAAGTTTCGGCGCGAGCAGGTCTGGATATTCTCCACCAAGGCTCACTCGTCGGAGACCGCTATATGCGACTCCGATGTGAAACAAAAAGAACACTCTGCACCTTACCGGGTACGGACGACTCGCGTTGTGCAACTTGTGCAACGAGATTCCAGCTGCAACTTCGACTGACAGCTTTAAAAAACGCGCAATTAGAAGAGTGCTGTTCTAAAAACGTGGCGTAATTCGTCACCACGTTGGACGACATAGATATGCTTGGGAATGACGAAACTGCTGCTATTGGGTCTGTCTGCGTTGGGGGAGAAGGTCCATCTGAATGCTGAGCTGAGAGATGAGTTGGAATGTCTATCGAAGGAGTACATCCAGCCAGGAAGCTGCAAGGTGAGGTGAAGATGTCATCAACGTTTTGATAGCAAGACTCTTACTATTCAATAATGATGATCAATAAGTAGTCAGTTGCCGTTCGTGGTTGTTCCAATCATTGAGCATTCGCGATGTGCATCAAGCTTGATGACACGGGTGACAGGATTCTTTGTTTTCCGTGGTTACGCGGATCAACGACGACAGCGGGTCGACTGATATTGTGGGAGTTCTGGAGCTAATAAATTATTCACCTCCGACTGAGGAACGGAAGATGAAGAACTCGTTGCGAAAGAAGAACCGTAGACCGATGGAAAGCATCAACAAAGAGAGAAACGTTGACTGACGGATATCCGGATTTGTTATTGCCCCAGGAATGACAAGCCTCCCGTACCGGGAATGGGAAATGGGAAAACGGAAGAGTCTTGCGACTCGATATTTTTTTCCACCGCTCTCACTCCTCTTCAAGAACAATACGCGCAAACGCACAAACCGGAAATTGATGTCTCTCGCAGGATTGTTACGATTGCAGTGAAGCGAGCGCTGGAGTCGATGATGCCTTTTTTTCAATATTCCCAACCATCGAGTGTACGGTAAATAACATGTGATCGAATCTTCCGGCGTGTTGTTTCGAATAAAATCTACAAAATGATCGGACGAATAGGTTTTTGGATAGGACTCGGTTGTATTGAAACGAAACAAGTTGTGGATTTGGTTATTCATTGAGTTCATCGTGTAGACGGAACTAAGGATTTGGATGGAAACTTCGGGTCCTTTGGTGATCGCTTTTTCATAAACATTGGAAAAATTCTTTCACCAAAACATAACCAACGAGACGGCTTTCTTACAAACCGCTTTATGCTTACTATCAACCGAATAATAAAGTGTTATGTGAGAAACAGACAATAAGTTTTTGGCCAGGTGGGTGAATTTGCTTCGTACTAGGTAACAAATCCAGAGATTACGAAGCAGCAGGCAACAAACCCAAACAAAGCTAAGTAGGATTGAGCAGTTCGCAACGAATCCAAACAAATCCAAACAAAAACGCCAGGCAGGCAACAAATCCAAACACTGCGACGCAGCGAGCAAAAAATCCAAACAAACGCAAGCAGGTAACAAACCGAAACGAATCCAAACACTGCGACGCAGCGAGCAACAAATCCAAACAGATGACAAATCGAAACAAACCCAAACAATACAAAGCGGCAAGCAACGAACTTGAACAAATCTCCGCAGAAAGGAGCAGTTCGCAACAAACCCAAACAAAGACTAGGTAACAAATCCAGAGATTACGAAGCAGCAGGCAACAAACCCAAACAAAGCTAAGTAGGATTGAGCAGTTCGCAACGAATCCAAACAAATCCAAACAGAAATGCCAGGCAGGCAACAAATCCAAACACTGCGACGGAGCGAGCAAAAAATCCAAACAAACGCAAGCAGGTAACAAACCGAAACGAATCCAAACACTGCGACGCAGCGAGCAACAAATCCAAACAGATGACAAATCGAAACAAACCCAAACAATACAAAGCGGCAAGCAACGAACTTGAACAAATCTCCGCAGAAAGGAGCAGTTCGCAACAAATCCAAACAAAGACTAGGTAACAAATCCAAAGATTACGAAGCAGCAGGCAACAAACCCAAACAAAGCTAAGTAGAAGTGAGCAGTGTCACATCCTAGCGAATGTGCCGTCTCTCGATTATTCTCAATATCCTCATTTGGCGTTATAAGCTTATTATTAAATGTATAAGTCTAGTAATAAGACGAATAATCGCGTAAAAAGGAACGTGCGTAAGTTTCACACGCATATTCAACCCACAGCGATATACGCACGATAGCAGCACCGCCAGTTATCGACTCTTCCTATGCCATTGGCCGTCAACAAGAACAAGATCTCAGGCGCATATTCCAAGAAGAGCTGTCGAACGAAAAACCAACCATCAGCTCGATCAACAGACTCCAAAAATCCTACGCCGGCCCAACCGCATGAGAACCAAGAAGGCCTCGACCCTAGATTATTTAAACATAACATAAAATAGACGGCTCCGACGAACTTATAACTCCGACTAAATAATAAGACATCCGGTCTCGTAGCGTAGTCCGATATATAAACCTCTCGATATGAGAAGTCACCATAGCTATAAATTCACATAACACAAACCATCCGAAGGCTTAGGTCTCCGATATCGAACGCTATATCCCATGCGCTTTGTCTTCGAAACACGAGACAAAGGTCTCCTTCTCTTCATACGCATATTAGTCAGAACCGATGCCCTGAAATAAAGCCACGCACGTGCCTAACGAATCTGTGAAGTATTCGCACACCATACCGCAACCAATCACGCTAATCAACCGATATCTTCACGACCAATGGTCCAATCCCTAAAGAACTAGATGACCAAGACCACACTCTCGCTAAGGTTCCTTCTCCCACTACTGAACCTCTTCTAATTTTCATATCAAGAAAGACTTCCTTCCTGAAGTCAGTCTCCCGTCAACTACCATCGACTCAAGTTCTTCTATCGAATCTCTATCCCAGTCTACCGTCAACCACCATCACATCAAGTTCTTCTATCGAGTCTCAATCCTAGTCTCCCGTCAACTACCATCGACTCAAGTTCTTCTTTCGAATCTCTATCCCAGTCTCCCGTCAACCATCATCAAATCAAGTTCTTCTATCGAGTCTCAATCCCTGTCTCCCGACAATCTTCATCAAATTCAGAACTTAGTCTTCCGTCAACCAATATTTGCGTCAACTGAATCACTTCTTATATCAAGTCTTAACCCAGAAGCCTAACGAATATCTCCGATTATCCTTCATACGAACCGTCTTCATTTTTCGAGTCACAAAAGTTTTATTTTACACTTGTATAACTTCTATCATCGGTCCGCGATTATCAATCTCAATACATCGACCTTGCGCGCCGTTCATATTTCTATCTACACGTAGTGCCCATCGTAGTAAACACGTCGAGTATACACACGTCCAGCGTAAAATTCTGCGAGCGTATTACCAGCAATTGTACCAGCGAGCGCACCAGGCCAAGAGCGAAGGCCCTTGTAACGCGAGCGACAACAAACATCCACGCAAGCGAGCGAGCGAGCGACCGAGCGTCAAACACAACCAATGTAAGCTAACCATACATCATAGTCCTGATCGCTTTAACCCGTCTAGTAATCTTATAATAAACAACATAGTGTCAATCGTACACCAATTCTGTCAAGTTATTCCTCAATACCGAAATATCGCGTCAATTCTTTAATTCTATTCTTTCCCACGCACTACCCCTTTTTATCCTCATCCCGTGCTATTGCGCTAGGCGTAGGCAACAAAGAGGGAAACAAAAATATTATGCTCTCATCCCTTCCGGATGTGACAGCAGTTCGCAACGAATCCAAACAAATCCAAACAGAAACGCCAGGCAGGCAACAAATCGAAACACTGCAACACAGCGAGCAAAACCTCCAAGCAAACGCAAGCAGGTAACAAACCGAAACGAATCCAAACACTGCGACGCAGCGAGCAACAGACCCAAGCAGATGACAAATCGAAACAAACCCAAACAAACAATACAAAACGGCAAGCAACGAACTTGAACAAATCTAAGCAGAGAGGAGCAGTTCGCAACAAACCCAAACAAAAACTAGGTAACAAATCCAGAGATTGCGAAGCAGCAGGCAACAAACCCAAACAAAGACTAGATAACAAATCCAGAGATTACGAAGCAGCAGGCAACAAACCCAAACGAAGCTAAGTAGGAGTGAGCAGTTCGCAACGAATCCAAACAAATCCAAACGCCATGTAGCTTCGTGTATCAAAACCACACACGGGTCTATCATCCAACCGATCAGTTAATCGATCTCTCCGATAATCGATCGCGCGCACCGCGTGACTTTTAGCCGGCGATTGTAAAGCCGATTTTCAAGTTTTCGGCGGTTAATCGCTCGATTTAAGGGGATTGTTAACGTGCTGTGAAACGTCGATGGGATAACCGCGAGTCGACGCGCGCGTTGTCGCGATCGATGTTTGTACGCGGGAAAGGGCAAGCCTCCCGTTCGATTGCGGTAGGGTTTTCGATACATCGGCGAGGCTGCCAAGCCGGGACAACACACTCTGTACACAGAAAACGATAAAAAGGGCCGAGAGAATTGGACGCGAAAATAGAACGAGATACGCAGACCGCGTGACCACAGTCGAGATAATAGGTTCGGATAATAGGTTTGAACCGCTATGAACCGTAACGCAACAGTCCGTATACACGCGAACCGTCGCAACAGCGGAAAAGAAAATTACCACCGCATCCCAGCGCGTTATTATTGGCCGCGGGAGACTGAAAAATTGCTTTCTTATCTCGCAAAAATACACGGACAAGAGGACGAATAATATTTTCGAGGATTTTTGACTAATTGCATTTTTCACGCATTCAGAGAATGCCAGTGCGTTTTGAGGGGCCAGTCCAGTTGGAGAATTTCAAAAAATCGAAAGCAAGCGAGACTTAAAGAAATCGACGATGATGAGCAATCAGAAAGGATTTTGGATGGTGCTGGAATTGCCAATTGAGTTTAGGTAAGAATTATTCATAGTATAAACTTCAAACGCATTTTTCGCGAAACAACGTTTACAAAATCGAGCTCCATCGTATCTCTAGAACTAAAAAACCGACTTTCTTGAAAAACATATTGTAAACATGATTCGCAACAAGATGACCCTCGATGGTTTTAAAATTTTGATTTTTACCCTTTTCTTACGAAAAACTACGAAAAAACGCGTTTTTTAAAACTTTTTTCGTTTTTCATCTGCCATTTTTTTATTTTTTGATAAAACATTATATCCGAGGGTCATTTTGCAGCTGGTATCATACTGAATCTAATGGACTTTGATTTGTTTGTTTCAGACAAGCCGTTGCCGAGTTGTGATGGAGCTACCTGACCCACCTTTTTTGAGGCGTTACGTTAAGGGGTAAGGCCACTGTAAATTTTTTGAAAAATCGATTTTTTTTATTGGCTTAAAAAATAGTTTAAACCCTCTAGTTTAAAAATAGTTTAAATCCTTTTAACTTCTTTTTTTAATTTTTTCCAATAAAAAACTATTCGCAAAACTTTAAACGCGTTTTTCTCGAAACATGGTTTTTCAAAATGGCACGCAGCATAACTCGAACAATTTTCATTTTTTTTACCTGAAATTTTAACCAGATGTGAACATTTACATTATCTTGAGAATGTCGATCGGAATTTTCAAGAACTTTATTTATTCATTTTTTATTAACAAAAAACTTGCCGTTTTTTTCGTCAAAAATCAATTTTTTTTTTCAAACGCACGCCAAATCCACAAAAATTGATACTTTTTAAAATCCGATCGACATTCTCTAGCTATAGCCCTCTAGATTAATGGTTTTTTTTTTTATTCTAGATTCAAAAGTGCACCAGTGGTGCTGCGTGCCGCGGAGCCCTGGAAGCAAAACATGTCCCGGGAAGATAGCTGTGGAACCGCCATTTTGTTTTTTTTTTACTGTAAAAAAATTTTATAATAAAGTTTAATGTATGCCCGATAAAACCATTAAAAGTTTTTTTTCAAATACCTTCAATTTCGGGAGCAAAAAATTAGTGAAAAAACCTTTTTTTTGGGCCGTTACAGTGG
>OZ023318.1:55529831-55532331 GCA_964007375.1 Ophion obscuratus | reverse complement strand
AATTTTTAAATGCAGACTATTTTCGAATCTCTACGATCATGATGTAGATCATGCTGCTGGTCTATCACAACACAATAATACTATTACTTCAGCAATACTATCATTATTTACACAATCACCATCGTTATTATTTTAAATATATTTATTTGTATTATTTGTTATAATCATTTATCTTATGTTCATTCACTTATTGCTTATATTTCATTCGAATTTTATGTTTACGTTATGTGTATTTACTTATTCCCTATTTTTACACTTTATTTTTATGTGACGTTTACTTTCCATATTTTTGTATACGAATTTTTTTCTGTGTACTACATTTTTCCGAACGGTACACACTTTCTACCATATTGCCTCAAGGTTTCGACCAAGGCATAAGAATTTATCAATCAATCAATCAATCAAACTCTGCCTTAATATTGAACAATAATTGTTATTATTCTGCATCAGGATCGGGAATTTAGTAATATATTTTTATATGTATACGATACAATTTTAAATAAATGTTACAAGTATACTATACATATATGAGGCATTCCACGTCACTTGAGCCGGTAAAAAAAATCCACGTATAATTTTGAAAAATCGAGTTAGTTTATTGAAAAATATTCACCGAGTGTCGAAATTTTTTAAACATTTCTGACGTTTTTTTTCTCGTTCATTGCCATTTTTTAACATTTTTCCATTCAAATGGCTGTATCTTTGGCAGGATTTGACGTATTTATATTCGTAAAAAACGAAAATGTGCGTCTTTTTATAACCTTCCAGAAAAAAAATAATAATTTAGCTTTTATTGAGCAATTCGAACGTGACATGTATGTCAAAAAATAAAGAAAATAACAATAGCTGTTACTTCACGGTGTTTAGGAATCCCATAATACAAAAAATACCAAAAATCCGTTTTTCGTATTCACAATTCGGGGAAATTCTTAAAAATGTAATAACGAGTGTCTTTCCTTGAGAAAGAACATATTTTTGCATACTTTGCCCTCAAACGGACGTTCGACTTGCTCAATAAAATCTAAATTAACTTTTTTCTCGAAAGCTAGCAAAAGACGCTCATTTTCGTTTTTTACGAATGTAAATACGTCAAATCCTGCCAAAGATACAGCCATTTGAACGGAAAAATATTAAAAAATGGTAATAAACGAGAAAAAAAAACATCAGAAATTTGTTAAAAATGTTGACACTCGGTGAATATTTTTCAATAAAGTAACTCGATTTTTGAAAATTATTTGTGGATTTTTTTTTCACTTGCTGAAGTGACGTGAATTCGTCATAGGGGCCGTCCATATATTACGTCATCGATTTTTGCTGATTTTTGACCCCCCCCCCCCTACAATCATCCTACCGTCATTTCCTAATGACCCCCCCCCCTCTCGCAAAATTGACGTCATTACCAGTTTGGCAAAATTAAAACATTAGCGGATTTGAGAAAAATTGGGTAACATTGAAACATTTTGTTATAGAATCATCTTTTATTATTTTGTACTTTGGCAATGTTTATTAATATAATAATATTATTCTTCCCTATTCTTTAGTTTTCTTTGGATAGCTCCCACATTTTGTTATAGAATCATCTTTTATTATTTTGTACTTTGGCCATTTTCATTAATATAATAATATTATTCTTCTCTATTCTTTAGTTTTCTTTGGATAGCTCCCACGGAGTTTTCACCCATTCTTGCAAATCCTGGATCACGGGTAATATCTCCGTATCCTCCCCATATTCATTTTGGCTCGATCGAACTATTTTCATAGGTACGCTGTTATTTGAAGTTCTCGAATATAATGTAGACAAACCTTATGTAATAAATAAATAAATAATGAGTTCAATAATTAATACCCTTAGGTACTTGCAAAATATTTTTCATCACTCATGCGGGGAAACCACTCTAGTTGTCCAATATACTATTGTACATTTTGAAGTAACTGGTATCACAAGAATGACGTCAATTTCGAAACGCCCCCCCCCCCCCCCTCATCCATCATTTACCGTCATCCGCAGACGAACCCCCCCCCCCTATTTTAAAATGACGTAATTTATGGACGGCCCCATACGTACTATGTATACTATACCATATAATATGTATGCAATGTAAACATATATATACTGTTACCTGCAGTATTGAGAAAAGAGACGGGGTAGAGTGAAAAAGCACGTTTGGAGAAAAAGTCGACAACGTACGAGATGAGTGTGCAAATGAGACCGAGAGAGAAAAAAAACATTGCAAGCTGTGGTGCGAGATAGTGGCTGAGAGTGCGACGAGGCCGCGTGTAAATGAAAGCTCGCTAACTCGAATAGGCAAATTAAGGTAACGTCGTTTCTCCGAAAGGGGTGAGGAAAACGGGGTATGCGAGGTGGAGCGGGGGATGAGGGTGAATCCCGGGCGTTCTCGTTCCCAAAGGCGCGACGTCGCGCACACTAGACACGCTTTCATTCGTAATCGAGTGAGCATCCAATTGACTCCGTTTCTTCTTGCATCTCTACTTCCTCATC
>OZ023318.1:55527388-55529631 GCA_964007375.1 Ophion obscuratus | reverse complement strand
ATTTTTTTTTTTTGTTCGAGCCAAAAATACAGATCGGTTTTGGTGATTTCTTTTTTCGAGCCTGATCGCGCGATGTCCTTGTACGTCCCCGGTGGGACGTTCTTTCGGTGGCTTGCCACTCGCCTTGTTCTTCAGTTGGAAAGCCTGTACATTTGCACACTTTCCGGGTTACCGCCTTTTTCGCCTATACCCATTTCCTGTACCATATTTTGCTCCCCCTCTCTCCCTCTCTCTCTCTCTCTCTCTCTATCTCTCTTTGGCCGGTGAATTTCTTGATCCGTGTAACACGCTAAACCACTCGTGCGACCGCGAACTTTGTACGATTTCACCGCGCAAGGAGAACGAGAACGAGTACAGGGATGCATGCGCCACACGGCAGGAAAGCTTTGAGCTCGTTTGCATTTATGAGATACTCACGGGCACTTTGAAATTTGCAAAGTTACGCCGGATATATATGCATGTATATATATATATATATATATATATATATATATATATATATATATATATGCATATATGCATATATATGCATATATATGTGTGTGTGTGTGTTGTATATATATATATATATATATATAGATATATATGCCTAGGCTCGACGCTGTGTCGGTTCAACATAACATTATCCGGGTGTTGGCAGTACTAATATAGGCTAAGTACCCCAAGTTTTACCCGGGAAATAAAGCAAAAGATTCGGTAGAGACGGGTTTGATGCGAAACGAAAGACAAGTAACAGCTGGTCTCTTTCTCTCTCTCTCTCTCTCTCTCTCTCTCTCTCTCTCTCTCTCTCTCTCTCTCTCTCTCTCATCTCTCCTCTCTCTCTCTCTCTCTCTCTCTCTAGAATGCTTCTTATTTGTTTTATTGTACAACCGATATTGTAATGCGTTTTGTAAAAAGGCCTCAGGCCACTCTAGAGGCCGAAAAAATAGGCTTTTTGGAATTTTTTTTTTTCAGAAAAACTATGAAATACATCAAGATTACAAAAAAGGGTGTTTATCATACATTTCAGTGACTGTATAAAATAATTTTTTTGTAGCGATTAATTTCAAAATGGCGGCTGTGCTGCGCCTATTTTTTATAATAATAACAATAATAATGACAAAAATGATGAAATGATTATTATTTTTTTCATCTTTAAGTATCTATGATCATCTACGATTATTTTATAATTTCTTTCGTGATCGTTGTTTTTGGCTTTATGAAATAATCATTTGAAATAATCATGATTATTTTATCTATGACTATCTACGATTATTTTGTCATTTTTGTTTGGGTTTGTTTGATCGATGTCACTCTTTCTCTTTTTTACAAGTACGGTAAAAAAAAATAGTTAGTCAAATCCCCGAATGAAAAAATACCGGACTTCGAAAATTAACATTACGATGTGCAGTGGGATTAAATTACCATGCCCGTTTTCGCCTCGACTGTATCCCAGGCAGCGCAACGGGGCTTAAGTCCCCGCGATTTTGCTACCTCCGTTCGAGCTTTCGATTTTACGGGATGCATCGAGCAAGCGGCACTCCGGATTGATGGAAAAGTTGCAAATTCGTCTAATTGATGTAATTATTTGGGAAATGATAAAAGTCGAGAAAAACGATGAAAAAAAAGGGAAGAGACGCGTAAAGCTGGACGAAATGGCAGAGCAGAGTGAAAAGTCGGGACACGCAAAGCGGTTCCAGCGGGAATGGAAAATGGGACAAAAGGTTAGCTATCGCGTATAGAGTGTCTATATACACACACACACACACACACACACACACACACACACACACACACACACACACACACACACACACACACACACACACACACACACACACACACACACACACACACACACACACACACACACACACACACACACACACACACACACACACACACACACACACACACACACACACACACACACACACACACACACACACACACACACACACACACACACACACACACACACACACACACACACACACACACACACACACACACACACACACACACACACACACACACACACACACACACACACACACACACACACACACACACACACACACACACACACACACACACACACACACACACACACACACACACACACACACACACACACACACACACATGTTCCGCATTGCATATGTATATTAATAAACACCAACTATTTTGTGTGTGTGTGTGTGTGTGTGTGTGTGTGTGTGTGTGTCTGTCAGAAAACGCTTTGGACGCTTCATCCTGTAACA
>OZ023318.1:55447388-55522388 GCA_964007375.1 Ophion obscuratus | reverse complement strand
GATTGTAATAATTAATTAAAAATTAATCGAATTGTGTTTTCTGTCATGTTATTTTATTTGGTTCCCGTCAATAATATGGCGGATACACCACGATCGAATTATAACCAGGTCTTCATATAGATATGTTTTTTTTTATATTTGATGAATATTAATACACAGGGTGTCCCAGAACTGAATGCGTTCCCTGAAATGGGGAGGTTGGGGGTGAAATTCTGAGTCGATTGATATAATCATGTGTGGTTCCTCGGCCGCCTCGTCCCTGTTTGCAAATGTTCACCCTTTTGACGAAATTTCCAATAACATTTTGGCATAATTGCGGACTAATTTAATTAAGGCGGGATATACATTTAGACAGGAAAAAAATAAGCAATATTGAGGGATTTTTTAAACTAAGAAATAATTATTCTAGAATTATCAAACTTTAGGTATACTTTAACAGTATATTGAAGTATACAAAACAATATTTTTAGTTAATCCATCATCAAATTGACGGAGTTGTGGCAGAGTGACACAGCAAGGTCGCCGCGGGAGTTGCGAATTGGCGTACAGTCTATCTTCCCGTAGACTTTGATTTGCAAAAAAAGTTCAAACATTTTTTCAGTTAGAACATGTATAGTTTCTATGTGACGGTAATTAAAATGAAGAAAATGCAAATCTAAGAAAATAGCACGCATTGACAAAAAAATCATCATTTCACGCAATATTTCTGTAAAATGTAGATTAAAAAAGTAGTTTTTTTTAACAATTTTTCAAAAACAATTCTCGTCAATTAGAAGGTACCAATATTATCGATATTTCTACCGAGTTCCAACTCAATCAGCTTAAGGCCTTAGGCCACAGTAACGGGTATAAAAACGTGCGCTAATTCAACAATTTTTTTTCGTATGAAAAAGTGATTGACTCATAAAATTAATTACACATCTATTTAGTATGAATATCAAGCTGTCAGAATTTTTTTTCTAGGTTCAAAATGGCCGACTACTCGAAACTTCTCGAAACAGCTTATTTCCAATCGGTGTGGCAAATAACTTCAACAATTTCCACTCGATTTAATGCAAATTAAAAAATTGTATTCCTAATTGCATTTCGCAATGAAGTACGTACCGAATTTCTGATTAAGGGCGGGGTAAAGTATTAAAAAAAAAATTTCATTTTTTTTTAATTTTTTAAATGAATGCATAATATATCAAGAATATTGTGTTAAAATTTCAAGTCGATCGGAGTAAAATTGACGAAGTTATGAGTATTTGAGCGTCTATTGCTCCATGCCGTTCTCTTCTCTTCTGCGTTTTTCAAACCGTTTTTCTGAGACTTGTCATATTTGAAGTCCGTGTGCACGATAACTAAAAATCTACTGGACCAATCGCTTTGAAATTTTGCACAGTACTTCTTCACATAATTCACCAGGTATTGTCAAGAGCTTTTTTGTTTTTTTTTCAATAATTACTAATTTTTTAACAACAAATTAGCTGATTTTTTTTAGCGAAAATCGGGTTTTTGGCTCCCAAGTGCTACAAAAAATCGAAAAATCGAAAAAAAAAATTCCTCCTGTCATTACCTCGAGAAACATCTCCTTTAACAAATGCATTTTTATTTTTTTGTTTCAAATGATTCTGTTGCGAGTTATGGTGCCCACCGCAAACCAACTTTTTTCGAGGCGCCTCCGGGATTTAATTTTCACTCGCTCAATTTTGAATATTTTGCAATGCAAATTTAGGAGAATGTTATTCAAATGTTACTATATTATATGTAAATTTTTCAACAAACGAACACTATTCGTTACGCCAAAAAAAAATCTTAAAAACATGCCTTTTTTCGCCGAATTAACTTTACCCCGCCGTTAATCGAAAACTTTTCATTTTATGAGCAGTTGATGAACAATTATAACGAAATTTTTCACTGAAAATTCATTTCTTAGGTTCAAATACCTACAACCTATGAATGAAACAATATTTTTTTACTTCCGTACGCACTTCTCTCGGTATTCTAATATAGATTGACAAGAATTTTTGTTTTTTGTTTTAGATAAAAAATTGTAGATTCTAAATGTCAAACAAAAGAAAATATTAGTAGTCGGCCATTTTGTACAACGAAAAAAAATATATATATATTTTCTAACAGTTTGATATTCATACTAAATAGATGTGTAATTAATTTTATGAGTGAATCACTTTTTCATACGAAAAAATATTGTTAAATTCGCACATGATTTTGTACCCGTTAAGGTAAATGTCCCAATTATTGAACACTGGAAGTGTCTACGTCCCTAATATCGAACAGGCATGCCCCAGTTATTGATCACTCTCGAGAATTCTTTTTCCGTTCTAAAAATATTATTTTGGGTACAATATTAAGAAATAAAAGCAAAATCAAACACTTAAATAAACTTTTGTTAATCATGTAAAAATACAAAAATATATACACTTTGCAAAAAAATTTAGGGAGCAAGAAAAAAATCCAAATTTTTGGGGGATTTTCAACAGGCTGTAACTCATACAAAAATGGTCGTACAGCAAAAAAAAAAAAGCAAATTGTAGCTCTAAGTGTCTAGTTTTCGGATCTGAGTTTGAAAATTTTTTTTTGAAAATATTTTTCGAGTAATCATAAGAAAACCACCGAAAAAAAAATGTTCGAAATTTTTTTGGTTTTTTTTTTTAATCTACTGACGTGGAAATTTTTTTTTCGACTTAACCTCTATATGGACCGGATAGCTTGTTTATTCAGCTTTAATTTAGTTTTTTAAAAATCTCGATACGAGCATTTCTCGCTGAGATATCGGTGTTTGAATGGAAAAAGATCATTTTCTCTTTGATTACCAATATCTCAGCAACCAATGATCGCACAGAAATTTTGAGGTTGGTTTCAAAAACTTCAATAAATTCTCTACAAGGATTGGCAGTTGAATTTTGAAAAATTTTTTTTTTTTTTATCATTACATGAATTTGAAAAAGCGACCAAAAAAGGGCTTATTGTGGTTTTTTGGAAAATCAAGCGCCCAATCGAAAATATCGCGGAAACCACTAATGTTAAGTGTGCCTTTTACTGTTCAATATACCCACAAAAACCCTACGAAGTTTCAATTTAATCCAGCCAACCGTTTTTTTTTCCCACTTGATCGAATTTTTGAAAAAATTAAAGGAGCAAGAATTTCGCTCGGAAAATGTCATAATTTTTATCAAAAATGAAAAAAAAAAAAAAATTTCATTTTTCTCTCAATTCTGTATTAGTGACTTAGAAAATTTTTGAAAAAAAAAAAATCGAAAATTTTTGAAAAAAAAATTCCAAAATTTTTGAAAAAAAAAATTTTTGAGAAAAGTTTTGAGAAAAACTGTTTTTTTTTAGACACTGTTTTTTCAATCATTACATGAATTTGAAAAAGCGACCAAAAAAGGGCTTTTTGTGGTTTTTTGGAAAATCAAGCGCCCAATCAAAAATATTGCGGAAACCACTAATGTTAAGAGTGCCTTTTACTGTTCAATATACCCACAAAAACCCTACGAAGTTTCAATTTAATCCAGCCAACCGTTTTTTTTTCCCACTTGATCGAATTTTTGAAAAAATTAAAGGAGCAAAAATTTCGCTCTGAAAATGTCATAATTTTTATCAAAAATGAAAAAAAAAAAAAAATTTCATTTTTCTCTCAATTCCGTATTAGTGACTTGGAAAATTTAAGAAAAAAAAAAAAATCGAAAATTTTTGAAAAAAAAATTCCAAAATTTTTGAAAAAAAAAAAAAAATTTTTTAATTTTTTTTTCAATTGGCTCTAAATTAAAGAAATGTAGCGACTCACTTTCTCACCGATTTTCATCTTCCGCACTTTAATTTTCCTAGTCACAAATTAATTGAATAAATTAAAAGTTGATACCCCCAAGGCAAGTCGAATATTCGTTCTACGAATATTGGGACAATAATTTTTTTGTGCGAATTTAAACAGTGTCTAAAAAAAAACAGTTTTTCTTAAAACTTTTCTTAAAATTTTTTTTTTTTTCAAAAATTTTGGAATTTTTTTTTCAAAAATTTTCGATTTTTTTTTTTTTCAAAATTTTTCCAAGTCACTAATACAGAATTGAGAGAAAAATGAAAAAAAAATTTTTTTTTTCATTTTTGATAAAAATTATGACATTTTCAGAGCGAAATTCTTGCTCCTTTAATTTTTTCAAAAATTCGATCAAGTGGGAAAAAAAAACGGTTGGCTGGATTAAATTGAAACTTCGTAGGGTTTTTGTGGGTATATTGAACAGTAAAAGGCACACTTAACATTAGTGGTTTCCGCAATATTTTTGATTGGGCGCTTGATTTTCCAAAAAACCACAATAAGCCCTTTTTTGGTCGCTTTTTCAAATTCATGTAATGATTGCAAAAAAATTTTTTTTTCAAAATTCAATTACCAATCCTTGTAGAGAATTTATTCAAGTTTTTGAAACCAACCTTAAAATTTCTGTGCGATCATTGGTTGCTGAGATATTGGTAATCAAAGACAAAATGATCTTTTTCCATTCAAACACCGATATCTCAGCGAGAAATGCTCGTATCGAGATTTTTAAAAAACCAATTTAAAGCTGAATAAACAAGCTATCCGGTCCATATAGAGGTTAAGTCGAAACATTTTTTTCCACGTCCGTAGATTTAAAAAAAAAACCAAAAAAATTTCGAACATTTTTTTTTCGGTGGTTTTCTTATGATTACTCGAAAAATATTTTCAAAAAAAAATTTTCAAACTCAGATCCGAAAAGTAGACACTTAAAGCTACAATTTGCTTTTTTTTTTTTTGCTGTACGACCATTTTTGTATGAGTTACAGCCTGTTGAAAATCGCCCAAAAATTTGGATTTTTTTCTTGCTCCCTAAATTTTTTTGCAAAGTGTATTTAGTCTCTTTTGACAGGTTTTTCGTTCATTCGCTTTTGGTTTATTTTCGCTTTTCAACTCGAACTTTGTCATTTTTCTTTTCTGCTTCCTCGTTTTCATGTTCTGTTTTTGTTTGATTTTGTCGCAGCTTGGCTCCCTGAAATATCGGAGAGCAAAAATATTGAACAGTACATTTGTATTTTTAGGTTACATTTAGGTTATATTCTCTTTTTACTTTCCTTTTTATGTTTATTGCACGAAAATACAAATAAAAAATTTATTTGACGATCTTAGAGTTATTATTAAAAGAATAAAGGTAAGTTTATTCAGGAGCTTACAGTTTTTGTTTGAATAAATCCGATTCGCACGATCTGTCACACGTTAACTGTCTCGATGTTTTGATGGGTTTAACGACGCCAACTTGGAGAATTCGAGTGTTCAATAATTGGGACACACTGCATTTTCTATGTCCCAATGATCGAACACCGTATTTTTTAACAAATAATTAAATTAAAAAAATTTATAAAAATTGTTATTTGTAAGAAATTTTCTGAGGAACCTGAAACGCCTTTACTTTTTGAGATGCGACAGTTTTTGAATTTTTTATGCCCTTACGCGTGAAGCGGCGCGTCTTAGCAAAAACGACAAGCAGTTACCACGAGACGTCAAATCGGCTGACCGTTGCCGATTAAATAATTTTTTTCTCTATTAATTAAAGCTTTTTTTCTCACAAGTAAGGTAACATTTCGATAGCTAAAAGTTCCATATATGTAATGAAATTTTATAAATAAGTAAATGCATGCAGGTGAATGAGAAATAATAAAAATACAAGATAGTGTTCAATAATTGGGACATTTACCTTACTAGTTTTTGAGTAATCCTGCACGCCAATTTCGATAATGCAGTTTTGAGAAAAACACGTTTGGAGTTCACGCCCGCTCCGAATCCGAGCGGTGAAGTACAGCGTTGACGGGCTTAAAGTTTAAGGTTTTTCGAATTTTGCTTTGAATCTTTAGGAAAATATTCTACATATATAGTTCTATTGTTTAAAGAGAAAAAAAAGATTTTTTCATCGTTGATAATGTATATCCCGCCTTAATAGTGTCCCAATTACTTCCTTGAGCTCCGAAATGGTCTGCAGTAACAATCCAGCAAATAACAATTTCTACGCGTTGCTCGATCGTGTAATTCTCCATCACTCAACCTCAATACATCCTGATGCCAGTTTTCAAAGATTGGTACTTTATGTTCGTGACAAAAAAAAACACGATAACTCAAAATCTACTGGACCAATCGCTTTGAAATTTTGCACAGTACTTCTTCACATAATTCACCAGGTATTGTCGAGAGCTTTTTTGTTTTTTTAAATAATTACTCATTTTTCAACAACAAATTAGCCGATTTTTTTAGCGAAAATCGGGTTTTTGGCTCCCAAGTGCTACGAAAAATCGAAAAATCGAAAAAAAAAATCCTCCCGTCATTACCTCGAGAAACATCTCCTTTAACAAATGCATTTTGATTTTTTTTGTTTCAGATGATTCTGTTGCGAGTTATGGTGCACACCGCAAACCAACTTTTTTTCGAGGCGCCTCCGGGGTTTAATTTTCACTCGCTCAATTTTGAATATTTTGCAATGCAAATTTAGGAGAATGTTGTTCAAATGTTACTTTATCATATGTAAATTTTTCAATAAACGAACACTATTCGTTACGCCAAAAAAAAATCTTAAAAACATGACTTTTTTTTCGCCGAATTAACTTTACCCCGCCCTTAAACCAACGGAATTTTGGATGGATGAACGAATTTTTTTTCTCAGTGTAGATACTTGAGTAAAACGCCTGTGCACCGGAGAATCAGAAGAATAACTTCAATTGGGAACGGTTAATACGTAAAAACTCGCAAGCGTTATACGTCGGAACTGGGGAAATAAGTTAATATATACACTAGGCACAATAATTAAAGGATATGAAGAAAATCCGAAATTTTTCGCTGATGTTCAAAAGGCTGTCACGTTGTGAAAAATTGTCGTAGAGCATAAACAAAAAGAAAGCAAATCAAAGCTTCACGTCTCTGGTTTTGTGATCCTGAAGTCAGATATTTTTGTCGGTGACCATTTTAAAGTAATCATAAAAAAAAACCGTGGAATTTGTTTTTATCCATATTTAGCTATCTTTCTCGCACTTATTCATGGCCCCCTGCGGATGTGAGACATCGCCTTTTAAATAACATTTAAAAAAATGGAGGATCAAGACGTTTGGTAAAAATCGAGCCATTTTTTTACAAGTACTTCGCATTCTGAATATTGTAATAAAAAGTGATTTTTTTTAAATTGTATATTTTGTTGTCTTTTACGCAAAAGATTCATTTCCCTTTTTTTAGTTGTTCAATAATTGACGTTTCTTCGTGATAAAAATACGGATAATTGTCAAAAAAAATCCCTCTTGAAAAATGAATAATTTATCATTTAATTGACTTTTTAGCAAAAATTGCAATTTCAATCATTCGGAGCAGTACGAAAAAAAAAATCGCACCGGTTTGAACTTTTGTGGGGTTCTTTGAGATAGTTTGAGGTGAAATAAAAATGAAAATTCTCCTTCGTCTGTTCATTATTTGCACAGTGTCGTGAGTTTTAAAAAAATCATGGAAACGCATTGTTTATCCTTTTTTTAAATCAAATGTTTCGAAACGAAGAAAAATGTCATGAAAAGACAATAAAAGTATCTTATAGAGAATACCCTGAAGTTTTTAGAACCCCCCTTTATTTTCTGTACGACCATTACTTTCCGAGTTTTGATGATCAAAGTCAAAAGTGTCTTCTTTGCTTTGAACACCGATAACTTGGCAAAAAACCATTGTACAGAGCTCTCCGACCGCTCAAATTAAAGGGAAAGCTAAAGTTAAAGTTTTTTAAAAAACGAAATTAAAGAAATAGAAAATGGAAGTTAAAAATTAAATTAAAATGAAATGAAAGAAATTAAAAATGGAAAGCTGAACTAAATTTTTTTTTTAATGAAATTACCGAAAAACATTCATTGACGACCATGCACCTTTCGAAAGACGAGCGAAAATTTGCAAACATGTTTACCCGCTAGTTTTTTTGTGATTACTCAAAAACGGTCAACGATAAAACTATTTGACCTCAGGATCTTAAAACTAGAGACTAGAAGCTTGAATTTGCTTTTGCTCTACGACCATTTCTCACACCGTGACGGTCTTGTGAAAATCTGCGAAGAATATTGGATTCTTTTTCATATCCTTTAATTTTTGTTCCTAGTGTATATATATATATATATATATATATATATATATATATGAAAATCAATTTTAAAGTCTCCGAATGAATTGTTTGACTTCATAACCCCTCAAGATGGTACATATATATATATATATATATATATATATATATATATATACACCATCTTGAGGGGTCATGAAGTCAAGCAATTCATTCGGAGACTTTAAAATTGATTTTTCAAAAAAGGAATGAACTTAATTGAAAACCTACAGCTTTCGCCAAATGTACACGAAAGAGACAGATAAAGAGGGCAAAAAAATTATTCAAAACTCTTTTTAGAACAAAACGCCGGCGAGCCCGAATTTATGGCTAGTGGAATTTTTTGCTAATTTTTTTTAACTACCAATCGTGAATTTTCGATCAACCGAAATAAATCAAAATTCATCCCTCCCACGTGCCTCATCCGCTCGAGGCAACTTAATTCATACACGCACAAAAATGTACTTTATATTTTACGGCTTGTTTTTTTTTCCCCCCGGCCTCAAAGCATCGCGATTATTCAGCGTTTTCTCGTTACGCGAGTCTCGTTTGAATGCGAATTTTTTCCGATGATACGACACGTGTGTATATATATATATATATATATAAATATACGCGATACGCCCTAGTATTCTTCAAAAGTCAATCGGATATCAGCCCGTTTACATTGCTTCGTTAATAAAACGACAGTAGCCGGAGGCATCGAGATATCGAGTTGTAATCGATCTCCGATGAAAAGCGAGCTGACGTCATTTGCAGGCGAATACAAATACACGCATATGTATTTGTGTGTTTATGAAATAACACACACACACACACACGCACACGCACACACACGCGCACGCACACACACACGCGCACGCGCGCACACACACACACACACACACACACACACACACACACACACACACACACACACACACACACACATATATATATATATATAAATGTGTATATGTGTGTAGCGCAGCAAGAGCGCTCTCTTATATTGCTGCTCAAAGCACAGAGAGTATTACTCGATGACAAGGATATAAAAGGAAGCTTAATATCGTTGCGACGGGTTTATCTTGCTTCCGTGTACGTTGCATAATTCTCATCGACTCACAAGCTACCGCCCTGTACTCATATATATATATATATATATATATATATATATATATATATATATATATATATATTAGACTGATTCAAAAAAAAAATTTTTTTCTGGATTCTCGTGCTATAGTTGGGCACTGATAAAACAAAATTTCTCTAAAAAGATGGGCGCGGTCACTCAATTTTTAGAGGTGGCTATCTAGACTTTTTTGTATTTGAATTTTTTTTAACGAACGTATTGCATTTAAACATAGTCATGGCTTCGGATTACGGATAAAAATCGGAAAAGTTTTGAGTTTGTTCTTTTACAAGCATAACAGAGAAAAACTGACCATACGTCGAAGTGCACACGAAACGATGAAAGAAATTTTCGAACAATGGAAATGTGCTGAAATTCCAACGCGTCGATTGAATAACGCAATCTTGAAATCAATAAAACTCCATCTAGTCTGGAAACAACTTTTAAAAAATCGAGTTAAAAAGAATTTGCCGTCACAAATATCGAAGGAGCGTAAATTTAAGAGAGATTTGGACAAACTGTTCAACGTTGCACATTTTCGTTCTGCCCAAAATGTTAACGAACTTGAGAATGGCTGGGAAGAAATGTAAATGAGTTTGAAGATAATATAAGCGTAGCATTTTGAAAATGTAAATATACGATTTGTGAATAAAAGCTTATAATTTAATTTTTCGTAAAAAGTGCGAAATGTTAATGCGGATAAATAAATCTACATGAATAACGAGAGTAGTATAGACGCCATTATTGATCTACCTGGATTTGAATTGTGAATATTGCACCCTTTTCAAATTGTTAGAGTTTATTTTTGTTACGAAACAGCTGCTGGATGTGATTTTTATCCGTAATCCGAAGCCATGACTATGCTTAAATGCAATACGTTTCTTAAAAAAAATTCAAATACAAAAAAGTCGAGATAGCCACCTCTAAAAATTGAGTGACCGCGCCCATCTTTTTAGAGAAATTTTGTTTTATCAGTGCCCAACAATAGCACGAGAATCCAGAAGGAAATTTTTTTTTTGAATCAGTCTAATATATATATATATATATATATATATATATATATATATATATATATATATATATCCGGTTTCATACTTTTACACCTGGTATATATATATACCAGGTGTAAAAGTATGAAACCGGAATTTTTTTGTAAAAATTACACGTCTGTTGTCTCATATAAATCAATGATAAAAAATGATAAAAAAAAATTTATTCCAAATAATCTCCATTGCTATTTATACATTTTTCCCACCTCTCCGGCAGTTTATGAATGCCACGCCAAAAAACAGTTCTTCTTTTGAAGGAAACCAGTTGTCGAGACATTTTCGTACATTTTCATACGAATCGAAGCGTTGTTTAGCGAGAGCGTGTCCCATTGATGCGAATAGATGATAATCGGACGGAGCCAAGTCTGGAGAATAAGCCGCATAGGCTGGTATTTCTCAACTGAACGCCTCGATCTCGATATTTCTCGATCTCGACTTTAATATTTTTCTATGAAAAAATTATGTAATGTAGGTCAAATATAGCCAAATATAGTCTTAATTTTCCGAAACGATTAATTAAGTAATTTTCTTTCAAAAATATCCCGAAAATCACCTAAATTTTCAGCGTCCACATAGCCTCTTGTATGTTAAGAAAACTTTATCAAAAAAGATCTTACGCAAACTTTTCAGACAGACAAATTCGAACATCTGACTTTAATTCGATAGCTTGCGGTGTAAAAAAATGTACTACGCATATCGTGCCAATTACTTTGAAAAGTTGCTTAATTATTGTCGATTCATATCATTTGTGGAAATGGCATGCGAAGAAAAGCAGATGGTTGTTTTAAGGGGTTACCCCCACTTGCGATTTTGAAAAAATCGATTTTTTTTATTGCTTTTTTTTGAAGTATAAGTATCTGAGAATATGTCCTGAAAATTTCAAGTCGATCCGAACAAAATTGACTGAGATATGAGCGTTGAAAGAGAAGAATCCGTTGTGTAAACGACCGGAAAGTGAAACTTTAAACGCGTTTTTCTCAAAATTACATTTCTGAAGTCGGTGACCGAGATTACTCGAACACTAATGAACCGATCTTCTTGAAATTTTGCAGGCTCATTTAATACATAAAAATATAGTCTTTAATCGTTCGATTTTTTTTTTCGAAAAAAAATGGCCGTTTTATAGCCGAAAAACGGCCGTTTTTTTCGTTAAAATCGAACCATTAACTTTGACTGTCCGCCATTTTGTGAAAAATGAATATTTTTTAAAATCCTTCGATTAAAGACTAGTTTATACTTATATTTGACTAAATCCATCCGCATTTTTTTTTTTCAGATGATCCACTTCGCCGCAATGTTGGTCACCGCAAACCGTGTATATAAAAACATTATTTCATTGACGGCCATTTGCCACTAAACAATGTAATATTTTTCAATAAAAAAATTACTGAAAGTTCTTCAAGATGTGTTCTTTAAGATGGTATATTGATCGATTAAAAAAGTTTTGTAGTTTTCTTTAAAAAAATTCATGAAAAAGGCCTTTTTTTGCGCTACAAGTGGGGGTAACGCTTTAAAAAAATAACGTGAAATCCAACATCTCGAAAACCGTGGAACTTTTACTAAACTGAAATTCCAGCATATAGTAGGACATGATCTGATCTATCGACAGTTGCAGGATTATCCATCCATAACAGGACACCCTGTGTGTGTGTGTATGTGTATATATATATATATATATATATATATATATATATATATATATATACTGTAAAAAATGATATGAAATTTACAATGCATTTAAGATACAAAGGAATTGAATTTTACGAACTCAGTTGATGAAATTAAAATTGAAACACTTGTATCGTAAATTTAAAACGGGAACATCAAATTCTAACTTGGATATAGAATTTAATAGATGCAACATGGAATTTCGAAGACAAGTTTGTAAATTTGTGGATAATGTATTGCATTAACCCGTGTCTTCAATTGAAAATTACTACAGATGTATAATAAATCAACTAAAAAAAAACAGAGCATTGAAAATACAAAACAAGTTTGAAATCGATTTACAGCAGTCTGAAAAATATAATATATGTGAAACTGAATTTTACGATACGTACAATGCATGATCACAACAGATTCATTTAAAAGTGCGTAACTGGAATTGAAAAAAAAATCATAAACGCTGATGAAAATCACACGAAACGATGTGAAAATTATATTCAATTTACACTACATTTAAGGCACAAAAGAATTAAATTCTACGAACTTAATATACGAACGAATTTAATATACACTCATATATCGATATCAGCACATGGTTCTTGATTTCAATGTACATGGACGTGAACGTTTTTTACACATGCATTATTTTTCAAACGCACAAGTATATTAATATTACGGAGCTACACTTTTATTTTTCAAATAACCTGCTCTGGATTTTCAAAATATAATCTGACATTTCATAAACAGCGTCCGCATAAAAACATCATACACTTGTGTATTAATTTTTACACAGAAGCTTTTTACAGTGTACATTAAAGGTAATACATTGTTTCCGTGAAATTAATACACACCCGAATGCTGATATTAGCAAATGGTTATTGATTTTAATATACACTCGTATTTTGATATCAGCAAATGGTTCTTGATTTCAATATACTTGGATGTGATTATTTCTTTACGCGTACATTATTTTTCAAACGCACAAGTATATTAATATTACGGAGCTACACTTTCATTTTCAAAATAACCTGTTTTGGATTTTCAAAATCGTATCTGCAACTTCATAAGCGGTATGCGCATAAAAACTTCCTACACTTGTGTATTAATTTTCATACAGACATTTTTTACAGTGTATATACAGGGTATATATATATATATATATATATATATATATATATATACAGGGTGTCCCAGAACTCAACGTTAAGCCGACACGGGGTGACAGGATTGATTGTAACCATCATGAGAAAAATCAGAAAAAAAATCTATCCCATGCAGTTTGAAAATTATGGGCATTTAAGAAAAACCTAGAAATTTGGTCAAACTGTAACCATTTTTCGGTTATTGTGGAACAAACCCAAACAAACCCAAACAATCCCAAGTTTCCTAGAATTGAGAATATTTGTTAAACTATGAATTTAAATTTTTCAAAATTTGTCTACTTTGAAAGGCCCTGCTTAATTTTTTTTGCTTTATTTTTTTTCTGATTTTTCTCATGATGGTTACAATCAATCCTGTCACCCCGTGTCGGCTTAACGTTGAGTTCTGGGACACCCTGTATATTCAAAAAATTACGTAAATAGAGAACAGTGGAGCGCTCTCAAAGGGTTTCCAGTGATTAAATAAAAAGAAGACAACAAAAGAACTTGTCTGTGGAATCGCACGAGAGTTCCCATCGAATCGCATTTCCTCGTAATTATGCATGCAGCCACATATGTGTCCCCGGCCCTTCGAATTTTGTTATATCGTAGCAAAAAAGAATACGTCAACGCGAAGCACGAAAACCGGCTAAATATGCTCCGGAAATCGAGGCTCGGGATTTCTATTTTTTTTTTTTTTTTTTTTTTTTTCATTGTGAATCTGTCTTCTTTGCATATTACAACCTCGCCCGCGGACGAACGGCGAGACTAGCACAGATAGCAAAAGAAAAAAAAACCGCCGACTGACGCCACATCCGATTGAGGATACGCGCCGGTATTAATAAATTCGATGATGAATATTCCTATCGCGATTACGCATGCCGTATGTGCATTAGGTGAAATTAAAAAATTCGAAAAAAAATCAGAAGAAAAAAAAGGTCATCCGTCCCGAGTGTTTTACGATTCGCCGGCTGCTCGAACGAGGCGGAATAACGCTGCGAACGAATTAAAAAAAAGGCCAGGCACCTCAGGTCGTCATTTGTCCGGATTGGCGAAATTTCCTGTGGAATAATCTCCCCCCCCTCCGCCTCCTTGGTTCATAGCCATTCGGTTATGGTAATTCGCGTCCGGAGTTTGTGGCATAATTTTCTTTTTTTACTCGAATTTTTTGACTCCGTAGTATCATTTTAAAATGTTTTTGACGTGAAGTTTTTTTTTGCAAAGATTTGAAATGTTGCATTTCTGTTATTTGTGTCCGAACAATTGATTGGCGTATCTCGAAAACGATTGAGTTATGGACAAAATATCAAGATGGGAAAGTGTTGCAGTGTTTCGTTTTGAATATGTCTCAGATTTTTTACATTTTTTTTTTTACAATGTTTCGAAAGCCTGAAAACCTGAAAAAAAACATTGTAAAAAATTTAAAAAAAATGTCAACGTATTCAAAACGAAACGCTGTAACATTTTCCCCTCTTGATATTTTGTCTCTAACTCAATAGTTTTCGAGATACGCCAATCAGTTGTTCGAACGATTCTTCGAGGTTCGGCCAAAAAATTCTGAAAAATTTTTAGCGAATTTGTAATGGAAAATTGAAAAAGTTTGTCCTCAAACTTCCTCCTCCTCGCCTGAGATCAGAGGAAAATTTTGAAAAAATTCCATGCGATCCAGTATAAACTTACGCAACTTTTTACGTCTTTGATATTTCCTCTTAAACCCTATAGTTCTTGAGTTACGTTGCATTTTCCAAAATTTGTCTTTTTGAGCAAAAAATGAAATAACTTTGAGAAAAAAAATCGTACGAAACTGTTTAAAAAACGAAAATGGAGCTCCTGCTACCCCGTTCAAGTTTATCATGGATAAACATGACAAAAAAATATTCCACAAGTCATGTCTGCTCCATAAGCCCAATTCTCGATGGTCGAAAAAAGCTGAAAAACAGCCACGTACAAAAGTGCGTGCCGGCTCGAAAAAACATCATGAAAGTTATTTCAAAAAAGCAAAGCAAAGCTGAATTTGTTCCCTTGAAAACGCCGTTCGGTAAATTTGGTTATCTTTTTTTTGGACAAAGCTATGTAACTTTTGGTGCGGCAAGAAATATCGACTGGTGTGTCCATCCTTTTGAGCTGCGGCAGTGTATACAGGGTGTCCCAGAAGCAACGTACGCCCTTCTAGCATCTGGTAGGAAAACAAATTCTGAGACCAAAAGTCCTCAGTCATTTTTTGATCAGACGCATAGATAATTAATTATGCATTAAAATAAATAGCCAATCAGGTGCGCGCTACAGCGGAAAGGCAGCGTAGAGAGGAGGGATAGGGAAATGCGTTGTAATTGCGTGCGCCTGAAAATGTGTGCGGAGGGAAAATTGCGAAAGCATTTGTGCAAGTGTGTGTGTGTGTGTGTGCGTGTGTATGTGTGTATGCAAGCGTGTGTCCTAGTGTGAGTGTACGTGCGCACACGTGTGTGTGTGTGCATTTGCACACGTGCTTTCGGAATTTTCCCTCCGCACACATTTTCAGGCGCACGCCATTACAACGCATTCCCCTATCCCTCCCCTCTGCGCTGCCTTTCCGCTGTAGCGCGCACCTGATTGGCTATTTATTTTTATTCATAATTAATTATCTATGCGTCTGATCAAAAAATGACTGAGGACTTTTCGTCTCAGAATTTTTTTTCCTATCAGATGCTAGAAGGGCGTACGTTACTTCTGGAACACCCTGTATATATATTTATGTTATAGTTGAAACCCGTTTTCAATTAACGCGTTTTCCATAGTGAGAACTAGTTCCGATTGAACGCCTTTGTTAGAACTGGTTTTTCCTAGTTATAACTAGAATTTACTGATCACCAAATGGATATGTTAGTTAAAATTCATCTTAACTAAGGAAAAACTAATTAACGAAGCGTTAACGAAACAACTCAGTTAAAACTATTGTCGAATGAGATCAAAGGTTCGGTTTGTTGAGATTTGTTGGGTCGGCTTGTTTCGGTTTGGCTTCATTGTTTGCGTTTATTTCAAAAACTAGCTCAAACGAAACGGATCAGTAAAAACTGTTTTAGAATAATTGAATGAAAGTTTGGTTTTATTTACATTTTATCGATAGTACGGATTTATTTGTTTTGGTTTCGCTTTGATCGTTTGGGTTGTTCTTTTTCTTCATTGATTCCAACACTAATTCTAACGAAATGAATCAGTTAAAACGGTTTCCGGGTGCGGTCAAAGTTTGGCTTTATTGAGTCGTTTGGGTTTCTTTGACTTTCGGTTGCGTTGTTTGGTTTGCTTTTTTGTTTGTTTGAAAAACTGATTCTAACGAAATTAATCAGTTAAAACCGTTTCCGAATGAGATCAGAGTTTCCGTCTACTTTGGTTTGTTTTGGTTTGGGTTGGGATGATTGGGTTTATTCCAAAAACAAATTCTGACGAAATAAATCAGTCGAAACTGTTTCCGAATGAGGTGGAAATTTGGGTTTGTTTGAATTCGTTTGGGTTTTTAAAAGATAAATTCTAGTTTTCACGAAGAAAAACTAGCTGTAACACAGGCGTTAGTGAGAACTAGTTTTCACTAGGTAACACGCGTTTAAGCTGATTTTTGTCTGTAATATACATAAATATATGAATATATATATATATATATATATATAATATTTTTATACAATATAATTTATATATATATATATATATATACAGGGTGTCCCAGAACTCAACGTTAAGCCGACACGGCGTGACAGGATTGATTGTAACCATCATGAGAAAAATCAGAAAAAAAATCTATCCCATGCAGTTTGAAAATTATGGGCATTTAAAAAAAAACCTAGAAATTTGGTCAAACTGTAACCATTTTTCGGTTATTGTGAAACAAACCCAAACAATCCCAAGTTTCCTAGAATTAAGACTATTTGTTAAACTATGAATTTAAAATTTTCAAAATTTGTCTACTTTGAAAGGCCCTGCTTTAATTTTTTTTGCTTTATTTTTTTCTGATTTATTTTTTTTCTGATTTTTCTCATGATGGTTACAATCAATCCTGTCACCCCGTGTCGGCTTAACGTTGAGTCCTGGGACACCCTGTATATATATATATTTAAGAATGTAATAGAAATATCGGGAAAAAGGGAAAAATAAGGGTCGCGGCAAAAAAAAAGTGTACGAGGCAGGAGAAAAAAAGAGAAGAGAGAAAGACAGAGAGAGAGAGAGAGAGAGAGAGAGGTGGCAGCATCGCATTTCACGTTAAGGGGGATATGACACGCGGCCGCCGAGTATCATCCGGAGATGGAAGCAGGTATAACGCTCTGCTCACCGCACGATGCAGATAAAGTGAAACGAGACGCGACGCGACACAGATGTAGAATTAAGACGGAAAATATTCCAGTCACTCGGTACTCCTGGCATTTCCCTTCGCATAGTTTTGCACCGAGAGACGAGTGGGGAGAGGAGAAAATGCGCGGCAGAGTAACAGAGAGAGAGAGAGAGAGAGAGAGAGAGAGATAGATAGATAGAGAGAGAGAGAGAGAGAGAGAGAGAGAGAGAGAGAGAGAGAGAGAGAGAAGAGGAGGAAGAGAAATGAAATGCGAGAGCCAAGGAATAAGAAGTGCGGTATACGAGAAGCTGAAATTCGATTCTGATAAGAGGAAAATGACATCCGCGCGGCTCGGGAACAGGAATGGAGGGTGAACTTTAATGAAAAACAAGTGGAGCAATAATGGCGACCGAGCTACGCCATAACTGTACTGCAGTGAACAGTTTATTTACGGAAATTATGTTCAAGAGGAATGCAAAAGATTGGAATTTTTTAAATGCCACTTTCTATCACGGAGTGTTATAGCCTAGGGTCTTAAGGAGATTGAAACGGTAGCCACGATTCAAGACTAAATTTACACACATATAGATGTTATTGTCTAGACCATACTCAGTCTTGACGAATTTTTTGAAATTTTTTCCTCGCCAAACACCAGAAATAAAAAATCAGTTTAAGGGATCATCGCACTTTATCAACTTCAAAAAATCGATTTTTTTATGAATTTCGAAAATAAACCACTTCGAAAATGTTGTGTAGAAATTTCATAAAGATCGAAGCAATCTCAGTATTATATTGCGAGTTTATTTGAGCGCGCTTTTCGGCGTGCTTTTACTTGAGCGCGAACTTTAAACGCGTTTTTCTCGAAACCAGTTTTTTTCTTGCTTCGTTGATTTTTTCTCCGGAACTGCTGAACCGATCCTTATGAAATTTAAACTACGTATTCGTCACATGTATGGCTCCTGCTTGAACTAGAATTATTTGAAAAATTTAATTTTAAGTACTTTTTTAACAGAAATATCAATCGAAAAATTCTTGATTTTGGAGAACTTTTTTTCAACGGCCGCCATTTTGTTATTTTTGCATAAAAATTAATAATTCTAGTTCGGACAGTAGCCAGAACCATACTGAACTCAAATCTTTTTAGTTTTTGTGTTTCAGATAAATCTACTCGGAAATAACATCAATGAAGCTGACATCGCTTTTAACGAGGGGCTAGACGGATACTGCTACCGGGCATAGATCAATAATGTAAAATCGATTGAGGGATTTTCTCACTTAGGACGCTGAAAAAATACTATTTTCATGAATTTTTTGATAAGTTTATTTTATAGATATTGATATAAAAGTTGTTACACTTAATAAATACACTTTCGAAATGCATTTTTTTTTAAATGTATTTATTTTAATTCACTATTTATAGACGAAAATGGTAGTTAAAAAATGTCCTAAAAAAATGGTAGGTCTGCGCGGTTGATGAAATCTCGGAGATGGATCATCCGAAACAAAAAATCAAACGATTTTAGATTCAGTATGTTAATGGCTATAGCGCGTATCATATGATTTTTTATATATGCAAAAATAACAAATAGGCGGATATTTTTTTAAAAAACGTTTTTTTTCACCGTTTATGGTAAAAAAAAAATTAAAAATCCTCGATTTGCTCTATAGATATAGTTGTAAAGAATATGTGATTAAAATTTCATAAGGATTGGTTCAGTACTTTCGAAGATTTTATTAACAAGCCGTCGAAAAGCGTTGTTTCGAGAAAAACGCGTTTAAAGTTTGCTTGGGTTACATAAATACATAAAATAGTTTGTTAAAATGTTTTTCGAAAGTGTATTTATTAAGTGTAACAACTTTTAAATCAATATCTATAATATAAACCTATCAAAAAAATTGATGAAAATAGCCTTTTTCAGCGTATAAAGTGAGAAGACCACTCAAAATAAAATGTCATCCATTTCAATGGTTATTTCATCAAGCCCAAAAAGATTTACATCAATATATATATTATAGGAACCATACCAAAAATTCCGAAAATACCTCATTTTTCAACCGTTTGAAGTAGGATGATTCCTCAATGTATATAATTTTACGTGCAATTAAATAGACAAGACGTTCACGCTATGGGTGATTTAATTTTTTGGGCTAAAAAACACCAAGATAAACCATTTCTAACAACGGATTAACGCAAACTAAATCTTTGTAAACATTTAAAGAAAAAAAAACCATCTCGCTTATCGTAAACCATATATATTCAATATTCAGCGATCAAGGTTTGATGAAAGATTCCGAATATTGGCTGGCGAATGAAGATCGCGATTGAGGTTGGCAGCATTGCTGCCAACCTCAATGTCCGCGAAGTTGCCGTATTTCGGCAACGGTATTAAATTAACGGTAATAATAAATAATCTCGTGACATGAATATAAATAGGAATAATTATAAATTACTCAAAATTTCTTTCCGAGTTGTACAAGACATTCGCTGACGCAGTTTTTTTATAATAATCATCGATAATGTTGTACTTCTTCATGTTGATGGTAACACAAAAGTTTTTCTTATTTACGGAAACTCAATATTTCACGTAAACAGGCGACTTTCGTGGCGTTTTCAAACGAAAAACAAAATGTTAAATTCGCACATGATTTTATACCCGTTACTGTGGCCTAACGCCTGCCCGGGAGAAAAAACTTCATATCTGCATATATCTGAATCATATCTGTAGAATCAGATATGATCAGACAAGAAAATTGGCAATATCTCTTCATGTAGTGTCATGACAGATCATGTATGCTTATATCTGAGCATGTATGATCATATCAGAGCCATTTTGATAATTTTGAGAGCGAACCCGTCCATAACGCAGCAGGTCTGACCAGATCCTCATCCCCAGGCAAGATCTGATCTTGTTGGACCAGATCTGATTTTATTGGGCCAGATCTGATCATGTCAGGCAAATCTAATCTCAGTGGACCAGATCTGTCTGTACGTATAAGAATAAAATACCGTGGATCCCAGTAGACCTGGATATCTATGAACAATAGACCTGCCCATATGATAGAATCATAGTTTATCTGAACCATCAGACCAGGTATGACTCCGACTATATCAGAGCAAATCTTACCCTGTTGAGACAGATCGAATCTTGTTAGTGTAGTCATGGAGATATTAAAATGTTTACATATATAGAGCGGGGTTATTGACACGTCATCACTTGACGTGTTAATAATTAATAAAATTATAGTAACTCACATGATCACATATAATACAGTCAGGTGAGGTGCCATATCTGATCGGATATCATCTCATATCCTCATATATCGTTTCATATATTCATATGTTTTCATGTGTGAACAACTGAACTGCATATACGACAAGGTATGAGTGTATAAGACTTCGTATATTTTCCAGCTTTGGTATCGTATCTGATGGGATAAAATTTTATATGAACGTGCCTGCTCATATATCACATCGTATATGTTCAGATATGGTTTCACGCTGCCAACTCGCCTTGGTACCCGACCAGATAAAAACATATATGAGATCTATATAGCGGAGTCTGGTACCGTATTTGATAGGATATAATCTTATACGAACAGATACGTTCACATATCACAACATGTATGTTCAGATACGAATTTACGGTACCAACTCGCATTGATACTTAGCCAGATATAAACAGATATGAGTTCATATATGGTCAGGCCAGATACTGTATTTGATCACATATGATCTTCTATATGCATATGTGATGTGGAATATGAAAAAAACCTAATCATATGTGATACTGTAAAATGTCAGATATAAATATATCTGATACATGTATGACAATATCTGAAACATATATGAACATATCCACTCAGACATGAACTTTTTTTTCCCGGGTGAACACAATTATAAGCAAAAAGTATATCTAAACATGCAACTTTGGGGGCGTACTCGACTATCTGTTATCCCCGAAATAACTACAAACTATTGTAAAAATATAAACTGAATTAACTATATCGATATTATAAAGCCTTTCACAGTAATGAATAGTTATTTCGGGGATACTAGATAATCAAACACGCTACCAAAACGGCATAATTAGATAGACGCTTATAGTTGTGTTAACCATATTATGATTGCGGTGCTAATAAACTACAGGGAATTCAACTATGACCTCTTTTACCATGTGCGTTTTTTATAAATACTATGGACATTTTTCTCAGTGCAAGTTTGTGCCATTTATGTGGTTAACATTAACACTTGTTGAGTACAAATTGTTACAACATCTTACGAAAAGTGACTATGTGAAAAAAATTATGGTAATCTTATAGTGAAGACGTAAATAATTTGTGTAACGTGTCAATAAAGTAGACGGTAGCATGCTATCATCGATATAGATATATTAGCGCATTAATGTATCAGTTTTTAAAATTCGATATATCGAAAACTATCGCGTTGCGCCAAAAATCCATTTAAGCAGTGACGTATATTATCAAAAAGATGAATTGTGCAAAATTCCACCTACATCGGAGGTAACAGCTATTCGGAATTGCAGCTGGAATTACTTTGATGCAATAATTAAGCGGTTGCAACAACATTTTTTATTTCGTACAAAAATATAATCAATAGAATTAATTATTTCTTTACTGCATCGAAACGAATATGCCATGGGGAGTAAGTTTTTCAATTTGTTTTAAATCTTCAATAAAAAGTGAGCATTGGAATGATCATCCACGATAATAGTGGAGAGAATATCAGATATCCAATGGAATATCCATGGAGAGAATAGCAGATGCTCAACTGATAACCCGGGAAAAAGAGTTCATGTCCGAGTGGATATGTTCATATATGTTTCAGATATTGTCATACATGTATCAGATATATTTATATCTGACATTTCACAGTATCATATATGATTAAGTCTGATCATATTCCACATCACATATGCATATAGAAGATCATATCTGATCAAACACAGTATCTGGCCTGACCATATATGAACTCATATCTGTTTATATCTGGCTAAGTACCAAGGCGAGTTGGTACCGTAAATTCATATCTGAACATACATGATGTGATATGTGAACGTATCTGTTCGTATAAGATCATATCCGATCAGATACGGTACCAGACTCCGCTATATAGATCTCATATATGTTTTTATCTGGTCAGGTACCAAGGCGAGTTGGCAGCGTGAAACAATATCTGAACATGTATGATGTGATATATGAGCAGGCACGTTCATATAAAATTTTATCCCATCAGATACGATACCAAAGCTGGAAAATATACGAAGTCTTATACACTCATACCTTGTTGTATATGCAGTTCAGTTGTTCACACATGAAAACATCTGAATATATGAAACTATACATGAGGATATGAGACGATATCCGATCAGATATGGCACCTCACCTGACTGTATTATATGTGATCATGTGAGTTACTATAATATTATTAATTATTAACACGTCACGTGATGAGGTGTCAATAACCCCGCTCTATATATGTAAATATTTTAATATCTTCATGACTGCACTAACAGGATTTGATCTGTCTCAACAGGGTAAGATTTGCTCTGATATAGTCGGAGTCATACCTGGTCTGATGGTTCAGATAAACTATGATTCTATCATATGGGCAGGTCTATTGTTCATAGATGTCCAGGTCTACTGGGATCCACGGTATTTTATTCTTATACGGACAGACAGATCTGGTCTAATAGGATTAGATTTGCCTGACATGATCAGATCTGGCCCAATAAAATCAGATCTGGTCCAACAAGATCAGATCTTGTCTGGGGATTGGATCTGGTCAGATCTGCTGCGATATAGACGGGTCTGCTCTCAGTATTATCAAAATGGCTCTGATATGATCATACATGCTCAGAAATAAGCATACATGATCTGTCATGACACTACATGAAGAGATATTGCCAATTTTCTTGTCTGATCATATCAGATTCTACAGATATGATTCAGATATATTCATATATGAACTTTTTTTCCCGGGAAGAACAGATACTACACTTTGATCTTCGCTACAGGCCAAGAAGCGATATTCTCTAGAGTGTCTCCGGCGTTTAAGTAGATTTTCGGTTCGCGCTGCGCTTACGAGAAACGAGCGCGCGTGCGGCTTCTAGCGGTTACTCCGAGAACTACGAGTTTCCTCGCACCTGTAATTTCGTTGGTGCTCGGCCATGATTTGCTTGAATTTTTTCAACCAAAGGCGCAACAAACAAATTTTATTTTCGCATAATTTTTTACCCAATTCAGACATTTGTTCAATATTTTTCAATCAAAATTAAATATTAATATTTTAACGAACAATGTACATGAAAATCAATATCGAATATGGTGAAAAAAATTAAATAACATATTTACTCAACAGAAATTTTATCGGAATCAGACGAGTGAAATTCGATTTTTCTTGTGTACTCGAATCAACAATATTCGTGTTATGAGTTGATACGCTTTTTTTGTTCGTTGCATCAAATGCATTCAAAACTATATAATTTTTTAGATAGTTTCAATAATATATTGTTCTCGCATAATAATATTATATATTTTGAGTGAAATTTTTAATTTTATTTTATCATGTTATTAAAGTCAATAGCGTTTTGTTTGGACTAATAAATCCGATTATTTACATCAACAATTTTACAATCGAATCAACGAAATTTCATTCAATAACGCCAATGATATTGGATCTATGATTTTTTTCTCAGTGTATAAAATATCGTTGTCCCCTCAGGGTAATATAGAATGTGGTTAAAATATGGTTGAAGTTACTTCAGTGTGTGATCTGCTGATGGATAGGCATGAGTTCGGGGTGCTTTGGGTGTCAAGTATTATAGGTTCGGGATAGGCATGAGTTCGGGGTGCTTTGGGTGTCAAGTGTTATAGGTTTATTTGGGTTCGTTTGGAATTCTGGCCAGAGAGAGAGAGAGAGAAAAATAGTACTCACCGTGCGCTCTTGAAGGTTCTCCACTCGGCAGTGCAAATGAACGTCCGCGCCTAGTTGAGCGGTAACGTTACTGTCAACGTCCTCGAAAAAGGGCCGGGGCTCGGGAGTCGCGCCGTTCTCCGTTGAGACACTTTCCTCCTGGTAAATCTGGTGCATGCGTGAAACAAAAACAAGCCCGATATTTATTCCGTATATAAAGTGACCCGGAAGAAGAATCCATCCGATCGCAATTTTTTGGCAAATCAATTGGGCAGGCGAGAGGGGCCGGGAGGATACAAATAATTAGCAAATTAATTGCGAGAAATTAATTCCCGTATGATTTAGTTTCTCGATTAATTATCCCGACATTAATTAATTTGCGAAAATATCGTCAAAATTGTGAAGAGCAATATAAACGACAGGGACAATTGTTTGTGTTCGTATTGGTCGAACAATATAAACGAGTATAATTGTGTAGCTATAAATAACATTGCCCATTGTCGATATTGTTTCTACAAATTTCCACACCAGTTCTGAGCAAGTTCAACGAAAAAAAAAAATCAATTGAGGACAAATGTAATTAAATTTATTTTTTATTTTCATGTTTCTAAATCTTGCAATTATATTTTTTTTTATTTTCAATTTTCAATTTAGAAAAAGTTATTCGGCAGAAAGGTACTGAAATGCGCGATCAATTTTCCCTTCAATTGATTCCGTAAGTTTTTATTTTCGCAACGTCGCTGCATTGCTCGTGAACTCCTTTAAGGGGTTACCCCCACTTGCGATTTTGAAAAAAATCGATTTTTTTCTTATTGCATTTTTTGAAGTATGAGTATCTGAGAATATGTCCTGAAAATTTCAAGTCGATCCGAACAAAATTGACTGAGATATGAGCGTTGAAAGAGAAGAATCCGTTGTGTAAACGACCGGAAGTTGAAACTTTAAGGGGTAAGGCCACTGTAAATTTTTTGAAAAATCGATTTTTTTTTATTGGCTTAAAAAATAGTTTAAACCCTCTAGTTTAAAAATAGTTTAAATCCTTTTAACTTCTTTTTTTAATTTTTTCCAATAAAAAACTATTCGCAAAACTTTAAACGCGTTTTTCTCGAAACATGGTTTTTCAAAATGGCACGCAGCATAACTCGAAAATTTTCATTTTTTTTACTTGAAATTTTAACCAGATGTGAACATTTACATTATCTTGAGAATGTCGATCGGAATTTTCAAGAACTTTATTTATTGATTTTTTATTAACAAAAAACTTGCCGTTTTTTTCGTCAAAAATCAATTTTTTTTTTCAAACGCACGCCAAATCCACAAAAATTGATACTTTTTAAAATCCGATCGACATTCTCTAGCTATAGCCCTCTAGATTAATGGTTTTTTTTTTGTTCTAGATTCAAAAGTGCACCAGTGATGCTGCGTGCCGCGGAGCCCTGGAAGCAAAACATGTCCCGGGAAGATAGCTGTGGAACCGCCATTTTGTTTTTTTTTACTGTAAAAAAATTTTATAATAAAGTTTAATGTATGCCCGATAACACCATTAAAAGTTTTTTTTCAAATACCTTCAATTTCGGGAACAAAAAATTAGTGAAAAAACCTTTTTTTTGGGCCGTTACAGTGGCCTTACCCCTTAAACGCGTTTTTCTCAAAATGGCATTTCTGAAGTCGGTAACCAAGATTACTCGAATACTAATGAACCGATCTTCTTGAAATTTTGCAGGTTTATTTAATACATAAAAATGTAGTCTTTAATCGTTCGATGTTTTTTTCGAAAAAAAATGGCCGTTTTAAAGCCAAAAAACGGCCGTTTTTTTTCGTTAAAATCGCACCATTAACTTTGACTGTCCGCCATTTTGTGAAAAATGAATATTTTTCAAAATCCTTCGATTAAAGACTAGTTTATACTTATATTTGACTAAATCCATCCGCATTTTTTTTTTCAGATGATCCACTTCGCCGCAATGTTGGTCACAGCAAACCGTGTATATAAAAACATTATTTAATTGACGGCCATTTGCCACGAAACAATGTAATATTTTTCAATAAAAAAATTACTGAAAGTTCTTCAAGATGTGTTCTTTAAGATGGTATGTTGATCGATTAAAAAAGTTTTGTAGTTTTCTTCAAAAAAATTCATGAAAAAGGCCTTTTTGCGCTACAAGTGGGGGCAACACCTTAAGGCCGAATGAGATCGCAAGTGCGAACGAGAAAGAAAAAGCCTCCCATTGTCGCGGACAAACGAGCTACCAGTGGCGGCTTTTAATACCCTCCTATGAACGCGAACCTTCTCGGCCGCACTTACCAGCTTTACCGTACCTACGATCTACGCGAAAGGGGATAAGTGCAAGGCGAACTCACCTCGGTAAAGGGCGAGCTCAGTTCGTGCCATAGCGACTTGGGCAAGTCCTCTAGTCCGGAGAACGGTTTGCCACCTGTAAAGATAAAAATCGTAGCGTCAGAAAGTCTTATATATGTATAGGGCATTCCACGCCAAATCGGACACCATTTAGCTTTTGCATCTCCGATTTTCTCCATAATTTTTTGTATTTTAGTATTTATTGACAAAGGCATCCATGCCAATTTTAAGCTTTTTTCGTCCAGCCACTTCCGGGATATGAATTTTTAAAAAAGCGATACTTTTTTTTGAATGCCCATAACTTTGCGAAAAATCATCCGTTTGGGATGTCTTTTTAATATAATTTTCGTTTTTAGACGAACTTTTAGAAAAAAAAAATTGGTAGAAAATCATCAAAACCGTATTTCCATAAGATTTTCGAGTTCTAAATACTAAATGTTGATTTTTGGAAAACACGTAGCGATCGATTTTCTTTAAATTTTTCCTAAAAATACTGTCACTCATTATGCAACTTTTAAACCCGGCACGGTAATGGGACACGTTAGGATCCATGTCTTTTCGAATTTAAATTTTTTTAATTTTTTAGTAATCCGTACTAAAAGTACATAATAATCATTTTTTCAGACCCATGGGCAATGGTTATTGTCATCTATGAAGTTGAATAGATATGTCTTAATAATTTAATGGACAATCACCCTTTCATTTTGGTTCAATATATAACAACATAAGTTTTTTGTGTTAATTCTTATTCAATTTTAGATTGAGTCAACATCTCATGTGTATGAAAAGTAGAGGTACCTGATCATTATTTTCTAAAGTACAAAACTTATTTTAAAAGCTTTTTTTAAAAGAATTTAAAAACTCATTTTAAAAGAATTTTTTTAGTTAATATATATGTTCATAAGTTGGCGCTTTTTGAAATGATTTTTAACTTTTAACTACGGTCGGTAATAAAAACTTCGTTAACACAGACTAGCGGCTTTCTTGTCTGCGGCTCCATTTCAGAACAAGAATTCAGTGTTGTTTTCAATCACGTGTTGACAGTGTGTCCTGTGAATGATCTCTACGAATTTGTTAACTAATTAATAATCCTCGAGAGTAGCTTTGATGTAAAGTATTTTGATTTCCGATACTTTTTAACATATATATAAGTGAAACAAGAACATTTTAAAATTCGAAAAACCATGGATCCCAACGTGGCTAATTTGAGCTAATTTTTTTTCCTTTTTCTCACCATCCAATTATCTACTTTAAAGAGAAAAAAATTGTCGCGAAAGCTGCGAGAGGTCAAAAAAAATTTAGAGGCCGCTCGATCCTCCTAAAAATTCAAATTTTCATTTAAAAAACGATTTTTTTTTCGTCCACTTCTCACCCATGAATGTTACGCCTTATAATTTTTAAATTAAGCTCGCGAAAGCTTTAGCCGGCCAATGAACATTTAGTGGTCGCTCAAGAGCTTAGAAATTTCCAATTGTCGCGAATTTTTTTTCGCTTCTCACTCATAAATTTAACACTTTGTCATATTTTCAAAACAATTAAATCTTTTTTTCGTTACAAACGAATTTTTTTAATTTACCTGACACTTCAAACCCGATAAAACGAGGGACCTATAATTTTGTTTACAGACAAGAGCTTTAAAGAATTATTCTATGAGAACAAAGATTATAATTCTTGGGTTAGTAGTGTGACTGAAATTAAAAAAATCAGTTTCTAGAGAAAAACGATTTAATGTTTAAAAAATGTTACAAAGCGTCAAATTTATGTGTGACAAGAGTTAAAAAAATTGGCGAAAATTGGAAATTCAAAAGCTTTCGTGCGACCACTAAATATTCATCGACCGGCTAGAGTTTTAGCGAGGTCAATTTGAAAATTATAAAGCGTAAAATTCCTGGGTGAGAAGTGAACGAAAAAAAAAAATTTGACCGCTCGTAGATTTCGCGAATTTTTTTTTTCTTTGAAGAAGATAATTGGATGGTGAGGAAAAGAAAAAAAATAGAGCTCAAAGTTGTGCTACCCTAATGTATATATATATATATATATATATATATGTGTATATATGTGTGTGTATATATATATATATATATATATATATATATATATATATATATATATATATGTATGTATAGGTATATATATATATATATATATATATATATATATATATATATATATATATATATATATGAAGGGAGAGCGAGAGAGAAAGGGAGGAAGCGAGAGATTGATTGGCCATATATATTAGGCCCCAGTACAAATGCCCCCGGACAAATATAAAGGTACAGTGAAATAAATAACAATAAATAACAAACAAAAAAAATGTTTTGACCACTCGCAGATTTCGCGAAATTTTTCTTTCTTTGAAGAAGATAATTGCATGATGAGAAAAAGAATAAAAATAGAGCTCAAAATTGTGCTACCCTAATATATATAATATATATATATATATATATATATATATATTATATATTGATTGGCCATATATATTAGGCTCCAGTACAAATGCCCCCGGACGAATATAAAGGTACAGTGAAATAAATAACAATAAATAACAAGCATTGAAGAAACAACGATTTCTTATAAAACAACAAATTAACAGAAAATAAAGATATAAAAATTCGATATAAAACAAAAATAAACACTATAAGTTGCGATGAGATAAAAAGTAAAATATAAAAACAAAGTAAAACAGTAAACTAAAATACAAAGCGAAACTCGATATAAACAAAAATAAAATCATGAGCCTAAGATCACCTCAACAAACTTAACAAAATTAAATAAAAAGAAAATAATATACAGACAAAATTTACGCATATTGGTCGAAGATGTGAGAATTCTTCGAGAAAAGAATTGATCAAAGGTATAAGAATTAAACAAAAAAGGAAACGTAATATATAACATTATACATAACATACAGGAAATGGCATATATGCAATAACCCCTAATGGCCTGGTGTCAAGAGAGAAGGGAAGATAGAAAGAGAGAGATAGACAGAGAGAGGGAGAGATCATGCCCATGGTACAATATATTTTGCCGTCATTAAAATTGGGACCAACAAGAAAAATCCGAAAACCGAATCCCATAAGGTCAAAGGCTATGCATGTACTTCAGTGAGGTGTGCTACTCCCCTCAACTTGACGAAGTCGCCTTATCGATTATTGCTGCTTCCGACGTTTCTGAATTACGTCCCGCCTGGAAATTATTCTAGCGATATATATACAGGGTGTCCTGTCATGAATGAATAATCCTGCAGCTGTCGATAGGTCAGATCATATTCTACTATATGCTGGAATTTCAGTTTAGTAAAAGTCCTACCGTTGTCGAGATTTTGGGTTTTTTTTTTTTCTTTAATCATCGGCGTTTAGTTTTTCGCATGCCATTTCTACAAATGATATGAATCGACAATAACTGAACAACAGTTTAAAGTAATTGGCGCGATATGCATAGTTTATTTTTTTACACCGCAGGCTATCAAAGTTAGATGTTCGAATTGGTTTGTAGGAAAATTCTGCATAAGATCTTTTTTCATAAAGTTTCCTTAACATTTGAGGTTTAAAAAAAGTATTCTCTAGATAAAAACAAATAACCAAGAGTATTATAAAAAAACCAGGTCATTAAAAATAATCATTTGTAGAAATGGCATGTGAAAAACCAAAAGCAGATGATTTTTATCTCGAAAACCGTGGAACTTTTACTAAACTGAAATTCGAGCATATAGTAGGACATGATCTAATCTATGGACAGTTGAAGGATTATACATTCATAACAGAACACCCTGTGTATATATATATATATATATATATATATACAGGGTGTTCTGTTATGAATGTATAATCCTTCAACTGTCCATATATATATATGGGTGTGCGGAAAAAAATCGATACTTTTTTTTCGGTTGCATCCACCAAAAAAAAGTGAATTAAGGTAAAAAATGAAGAATCCTCGAAGGACAGCTCAAAAAAAAATTATTTCGAACGGCGTATTGCATTTGAATACTTTCCCTAAGAATAACACAGGAAAATATTGGCACTTCTGAACGTCGTAGTAAAACTCTTCAGAAAAAAATCTCACAAAAATGTCATTAAGATATTCTGATAGAGAATTGAATTCCCTACAAAAAAAGTTCCTACGAACAATTAGCTTAGAACAACCGTTCAAGTGGTATCGCTATCTGAAATTAATTTTTTTATTTAAGCGACGTGCGCACCATAGCACACGCTGCCACCTGGCGGCAGCATGCGGTAGCTCGTAGTGCAAAATTACAAGCTTCACACTAGTGCCACGAACGGGAAACCGCGACGTTTTTCCCTCATTTCGGCCCCAAATCAAGATCTGTCACTGCTAAAAAATTTCATTCGTTATTGCGAAGTGAATCCTGCAGTAGGGAAGGCTGTCTCGAAAAAATTAGCTAGTCACTTGTGATACTTTAACGAGAAAATTGTTGCTTTGTCGTTTTTTGACAATGCTGTGCCGATAAATGTGAAGGCAAAAATGGTACAAGATCTGCAATCTCGAGAAAAATCCAAAAATCCTTCCGAGTGAGTAATTGTTAAAAAAAAATGATTGGGAAATGGTGCTGAAAGAAGACATAAGCGATTTCGTTACTCAAGAATCCTTATTTCTTTTCCAGCAATTCAATTTACCTCATGATTTTTTGAGAGTAAATATTGAATTATGGCCGGAAAATGCCACTTATTTGAGTTGCTTAGACTTTTTAAATCCAAAAGTCGTTAATAACGTAGCCGAACATGGTGTCACTTTGATAGAAGCATATAACGGTTCATTAACAATAAACGAAGAGCAGCTACAATATTTATTGGGCGTAGTGCAAAATCATCGACAGAAATACCCTAATTGCAACACACAGACTCTTAAAAAAAGGAACGATGATTATCAAGCATTATAGTGTAAAAACAAATTATTTTATCTTATTAAACCAAATTAATTGAATAAAACTTTTCGAAACACCATCAATGATGGACGTCGTTTCTTTTATATTTCTTGTTGTACTTGATTCTTTTTTGTATCAGAGAAATATTTTGAAAACGATTCCATGCAAATTGTATGTTAGAGCAGAACATTCTCTACAAAAAAAAACCCCAAAAAGTTTTTTCGTAAAGCGAAAAATTCGATTTTTACAGCCTTTTGAATTATATTTTTTCTATCAATTCAATTTCAGACAGCGATTCCACTTGAACGGTTGTTCTGAGCTGATTTTTCGTAAAAACTTTTTTGTTGGAAATTCGATTTTCCATGAGAATATGTTAACGACATCTTTGTGTGATTTTTTTCTGACGAGTTGCACTACCACATTCAGAAATCCCACTATTTTCCTGGGTTATACTTATGGAAAATATTCAAATGCAATGCGCCATTCGAAATAATTTTTTTTGAGCTCTTCTTCGAGGATTCTTCATTTTTTACCTTAATTCACCTTTTTTTGGTGGATGCAACCGAAAAAAAAAAGTATCGATTTTTTTCCGCACACCCTAATATATATATATTAGAGTGGCGCAAATTTGAGCTCTATTTTTTTCACTTTTCTCACCATCCAATGATCTTTAAAGAAAAACAAAATGGTCGCGAAATCTGCGAGCGGTCAAAAAATATTTGAAGGTCGCTCAAGCCTCCCAAAAATTCAAATTTTCATTAAAAATCCGATCATTTTTTTGTTCACTTCTCACCCATAAATTTTTACGCTTTATAATTTTTTAATTAACCTCGCAAAAGCTCTAGCCGGTCAATGAATATTTAGTGGTCGCTCAAGAGCTTCAAAATTTCCAATTTACGCCAATTTTTTTTACTCTCCTGACTCATCGATTTGACGCTTTCTAAAATTTTCAAACTAATACATTTTTCAAATTCACCTCACCCTACTAACCCAAGAATTATAATCTCTGTTCTAACAAAGTAATTCCGTACAGCTCTTGTCCGTAAACAAAATTATAGGTCCCCCGTTTTATCGACTTAGAAGTGTGAGGTATAGTTGAAAAATCCGTTTCTAAAGAAAAATAAATTGATTGTTTTGAAAGTTTTACAATGTGTTAAATTTATGAGCGAGAAGGGAAAAAAAATTCCCGACAATTGAAAACTTCGAAGCACTTGAGCGACCACTCAATATGCATTGGCCGGCCAGAACTTTCTCGAGCTTCATTTAAAAATTATAAAGCGTAAAATGCATGGGTGAGAAGTGAACGAAAAAAAATAATCGAATTTTTAATGAAAAGTTGAATTTTTGGGAGGGTTGAGTGACCTCTAAATATTTTTTCACCGCTCGCAGCTTTCGCGACAATTATTTTTTTTCTTCAAAGTAGATAATTGGATGGTGAGAAAAAGGAAAGCAAATAGAGATTAAATTTATGCCACCCTAATATATATATTATATCATATTATATATATATATAAAATATTTTTAAAAATATTTTTTAAAAATAATTATTATTAATAATATAATATATAATAATAATTAATAATATAATATATAATAGTAATTAATAATATTTTTGAAAACAATATTTTTTTTTTGAATCAGTCTAATATATATATATATATATATATATATATATATTAGACTGATTCAAAAAAAAAAATATTTTTTTTCCTTCGGGATTCTCGTGCTATTGTTGGGCAGTAATAAAAGAAAATTTCTCTACAAAGATGGGCGCGGTCACTCAATTTTTAGAGGTGGCTATCTCGACTTTTTTGTATTTGAATTTTTTTTAACGAACTTATTGCATTTAAGCATAGCCACGGCTTCGGGTTCCGGATAAAAATCACATCCAGCAGCTATTTCGTAACAAAAATAAACTCTAACAATTTGAAAAGATTGCAATATTCACAATTTAAATCCAGGTAGATCAATAATGGCGTCTATACTACTCTCTTTATTCATGTAGATTTATTTATACGCATTAACATTTCGCACTTTTTACGAAAAATTAAATTATAAGCTTTTATTCATAAATCGTATATTTACATTTTCAAAATGCTACACTTATATTATCTTCAAACTCATTTATATTTCTTCCCAGCCACTGTACATAAAATCGCGCATACCACTGCACAAGTCACTGCGCATCCGTGGCGCCATTTTGAATTGGCGCAGCGCATTTGTAAGTGGTGTTGTTTTTTTTTTCAATGTGGCTCAAGTAAAGACAATTTTAAACAATGGCTCGGAAAAACGAAGACAACATAATTTGGCTAATCGGCAAGGAAATTTCGAAAATAAGTACCCGTCATTTCCCGTCAAATCGGAAAGTTTTCAGTTTGTTCTTTTACAAACATAAGAGAGAAAAACTGACCATACGTCGAAGTGCACACGAAACAATGAAAGAAGTTTTCGAACAATGGAAATGTGCTGAAATTCCAACGCGTAGATTGAATAACGCAATCGTGAAATTAATAAAACTCCATCTAGACTGGAATTTTTTTTTTTTAAATCGGGTTAAAAAGAATTTGCCCTCACTAATATTGAAGGAGCGTAAATTTAAGAGAGATTTGGACAAACTGTTCAACGTTGCACATTTTCGTTCTGCCCAAAATGTTAACGAACTTGAGCGGTTATTTTTGCTATCACACGTTTCGATTATTTCTCCATTGTGACGGCAACTTCTTTTAAACCCGATTTTTTAAAAGTTTTTTCCAGACTAGATGGAGTTTTATTAATTTTAAGATTGCGTTATTCAATCGACGTGTTGGAATTTCAGCACATTTCCATTGTTCGAAAACTTCATTCATCGTTTCGTGTGCACTTCGACGTATGGTCAGTTTTTCTCTGTTATGTTTGTAAAAGAACAAAATCAAAACTTTCCGATTTGACGGTAAATGACGGGTACTTATTTTCGGAATTTCCTTGCCGATTAGCCAATTTGTCTTGTCTTCATTATTCCGAGCCATTGTTTAAAATTGTCTTTAATTGAGTCACATTGAAAAAAAACAACACCACGATGCACAGTGGCTGGGAAGAAATATAAATGAGTTTGAAGATAATATAAGTGTAGCATTTTGAAAATGTAAATACATGATTTATGAATAAAAGCTTATAATTTAATTTTTCGTAAAAAGTGCGAAATGTTAATGCGTATAAATAAATCTACATGAATAAAGAGAGTAGTATAGACGCCATTATTGATCTACCTGGATTTGAGTTGTGAATATTGCAATCTTTTCAAATTGTTAGAGTTTATTTTTGTTACGAAATAGCTGCTGGATGTGATTTTTATCCGTAACCCGAAGCCGTGACTATGCTTAAATGCAATAAGTTCGTTAAAAAAAATTCAAATACAAAAAAGTCGAGATAGTCACCGCTAAAAATTGAGTGACCGCGCCCATCTTTTTAGAGAAATTTTCTTTTATTAGTGCCCAACAATAGCACGAGAATCCCGAAGGAAAAAAAAATAATTTTTTTTTTGAATCAGTCTAATATATATGTGTGTGTATATATATATATATAATGAAGGTATGTGTGCTCGAGTATGCAATGGTGGAAGTTTATGCAACCATTGCGCGACACCGCGAAGCAAAAAAGAGCGAGAGCGAGAGAGAGAGAGAGCTTTCGAGAAACAGCTCCACCGCGAAAGACATTGGCGGTGCGAGACGAGAGGAAAGCAAACTTCCTCACAGGGACTCAAAGCTCCTCACGAGCGGTCTCCGGACTGTTCGCATCGCCCGGCGCTTTTCCATGCCCGCCTGGCGCTCTTATCAGGCTCGGGCACACGCCGGCCCGAGACCGCTTTATCTATACGTATTCTCTCTTGGCTTCGATCGCGGCGGTGCAAACCCCTCAACGAAATTAGAAATACATAACCGTACGTACACCCGTATGGACGATTTATATTATATTATATTTGTATATGCATATATGTATGCATCTATTACATGCATACCTATAATCGACCCTGGCACCGATGGAGATCCAAGGCAATCTGTTTCTATGAAAACCATAAGTTTTGCATACTTTCTGTATTCAAAAAAAATTCTTCGTATTTTTTATTGGAATTATTATTTTTTATTATTATTCGTTTTGTTATTGTTGCTGATGTAATTTTATTCGCCATCGTATAATGGTGGTTATTATTATGTATTGTATTTTCTATTTTGACATTTTTCAGTCTATTCATTATTGTTATTATTATTATTAGTTTAGATGGATTTTTTTACCTCGAAAAAATTCGTCTTGCGACAATGTAATCTTCGTATTTGTTGTTCATATTAATATTTTTATAATTATTCTGCTTATTATTATTATTGGTGTTACTATTCGTGATTGGATGGAAGTCATCATTATTTTCTATTTTATTTTGTTTTTTTTTTAAATTCTTTTGTCGACTTATTATTATTATTTTTATTATTATTACTGTAGATATTTATATTTTAACACCTCGAAAAGATTCGTCTTGCCATGGTGTAATCTCCGTACTTGTTATTTGTATTATTATTTCAATGTCTATTCTCCTTCTTATTATTATCATTCGCGTATCTATTTGTTATAATATAATAGTAATTACGATTATGTATTGTATTTTATATGCCTTAATTCTTCTATCTATTTACTATTGCTATTATTATTATTTTATTATTTTATTTATTATTGGTATTATCATTACTGTTAGTGTCGATTTATTTTTTCACCTCGAGAAGATTCTTCTTGCCTTAAGGAGGGAGGTTTAGTTAGAATTTTCAAAAAATCGATTTTTTTTTCATTTTCTAAAAGTATAATATCTTACGAGTATTTTCCGACTAATTGAATGTAAATCAGACCATTATTCGCCGAAATACATAACTTTGAAGGACGCCGTGGAAGGATGCAAATCGTACTCAAAACTTTAAATTCGTTTTTCTCAAAACCATGTTTTCGAAGTCGGTGATCAATGTAACTCGAGAACGGCTTTACCGATCGGGTTGAAATTTATATCACTCCTTCTATACATAGTTTTCCTCCGGATGAACGAAGGATTTTTTTTGGACAATTATTTTTTTTTTTAGTCAGTTTTTGTAAGTGAAATTTTGGTCAAAACAACACTTTTGACTTTCAACGTCCGCCATTTTGTGAAAAATGGAAATTTTTCAAAACCCTTCGTTGAACCGGGGCATTATATCATTAACTAAAGATTCTCCCCTGTTTTGTTGGTTTCAGATAATTCGTCACAGCGTGAGAGTGATCACCGCAAAACCTGTTTTTTTTTGCAGCGTCCTCGGCCATTGATACGTATCGGCTTACTTTGAAACATGTTTCTTTAAAAAAATTATAATGTTTGCATTAAATATATATATCTTTTAAACGGAAGAACTTTTGTTGTAAATTATTTTATCGTTTGGCCAAAAAAAATCGGAAAAAAGACCTTTTTTTAACTTTCCAACTAGACCTCACTCCTTAAGGGGTTAGGCTACTCTAGAGGCCAAAAAATAGGCTTTTTGGTGATTTTTTTTCACGAAAACTACAAAAAAAATCGAGATTACAAAAAAAGGTGTTCATCATTCATATCAGTGACTGTGTACAATCATTTTTTTGAAGCGACTAATTTCAAAATGGCGGCTGTGCAGCGTTTATCTCACAACAGCATTTCTTAAGTTGGCCGGAAACATAACTCAGGCAATTTTTCACAGATTCACTTGAAATGTTGAATATATCTTGAAAAATACATTGTCTATGGAGGTACGAAGGATTTTTTTTATATTGCAAAGTTCATTTGTTATTAACAATTATCTGACGCAAATTTTTGAAATGTGAAAAATTCGCCCAAAAAATCGTCAGTTAATTGTTAATAACAAATGAACTATGCGATATGAAAAAAAATCTACGTACTTCCATAGACAATGTATTTTTCGAGACATATTCATAATTTCAAGTAAATCGGTTGAAAATTGTCGGAGTTCTGTTTCCGACCGACTTAAAAAATGCAGTTTTGAGATAAACGCTGCACAGCTGCTATTTTGAAATAAATCGCTTGAAAAAAATTATTGTATACAGTCACTGATATGTATGATAAACACCCTTTCTTATAATGTCGATTTATTTTATAGTTTTTCTGAAAAAAAAAAACCCCCAAAAAAGCCTTTTTTCGGCCTCTAGAGTGGCATAAGGCCTTAATTTCGCATCCTCAAAAATGACCCACTCAGTGCCATAAAATTCGATGAATGAAAAAGGAGAAGATGGCTCGCGGATTTTTTTCAACGTGAGCATTTCCATCAGAATGTAAAAAAAAAATACGTCAAATTGTGTGGAACGCGTTGACAAATATCGCCGTGCGTTTATAAATTGTACGCATCAAAAACAATATTCCGTCAAAAATAAAAAGCATGCAACCACTGTGGGCAGAATGTAGTTTATGACAAAAAAAGCAAAAGAAAAGCGTTTAAATAGATCACTCACAACTAATGGTAAATGAAAATTTAAAACGAAATATTCGTCGTTGACAGGTTTGATCGGTAAAAAAAAACAGAGATGGCGATGGGGAGAATAAATGCAAAACAAACGAACGAACAGAAGGATTTATTTTGTTGATTTTTTATTTGTTTTTTTTTTCACGCTAGTGCTGCATCGGCGAGTCTGGGTAATGGAGCCCAGTTTTGAGCGTTTGGGGGTGCAAAGCCTCGCGACACACGAAGAAAGCTCCCCCGGGCGCAAAGGGTGAGCGAGATGGAGAGGGGAAAAACGCGAATTCGTGTCGTTGGCGGGCTTTTCGCTTGAACGCGATTATGATTCATGTTCCCGGGCGGCCGCGTTGGTTTCCACAAATAAGGATAAATTTAGGGGTGGGTGTCGAGGCGAGGGTATTTTTCGTTCGAGCCAGCGATGAGTTACGGGCGTGCGCGGGCTCGCGAAGAAGTGGCGAACCGCGCGAAGGGCTGTTTCACCCGCTGACCAATGTGAACGCGATCGCGAACTCGGCGCTATCGGACTGCAAACTGTCCTCTCAGCGTTTCCTCATCACACCATCCCCTTCACACGTCACACTCGAGAACCAAAGATTTGGCCGATTTTTTCGTCCTCCCGCGAGAAGCGAGCACCCAGCCCTGCAGCGAAACGCCACTTCGTCGACGGTTTTTCCAATTTTTCTCAAAAACGGCCCGACCGAATGACGCGAAATTTTGACAGTCGATGTCAGACTACCTGACGCAGGACCTGAGACTCTTGGATTTTGGGGATTTTGAGCAGAACAATTATTGGGGATGAATTTCCGGAGGGAACGAATTATGATGATGGGGGAATCCCCGAGTACACGCGCATAATTGGGGCCGGAACTTTCTCTGGGTGGGGATGTGGAAGATTGCCTGACGGAAGTTCTCTAGTCATAATAACCTGACGCTGAAGCTTGGGTAGAGAGTATTTGCACGACCCCCCCTCTCTCTCTCTCTCTCTCCTCGTGTAGAAAGCTCGAGACGCCGCCTCGGTGCTGACAATTGCCACTTCATCAAAGTACATACAGCAGCTTAGAAGCCAGCGATGTAGAAACACATTTGTGCCCAGGGCGAGGGCTGTGCTTGCGCTCTGGCAACTGGGCACATACTACCTACGTACACTTCTAGGCAGCCAATGCAAACACGCGGTCACAGACGCGCGTACCTGCCGTGCGATTAATAATTTGTCTTTCGTCAATTGCGCGGAACAATAAAGAGTGCAGAGTGAAAGGAAAACCTCAACGACCTGAGGATAAGAAAAGGGCGGGAAAAGAATATCCAGAGTGAGGGATGGCTGACGAAGTCCAAAAGTCCAAAGAGCAAAGTTGCTTACCTGGTATGTTGGCATTGACGATTGGCTGGAGAACGTTAACGACTACCGCGGCCAGCAAGGCCGGTATGGTGTTCAGCTTCATAGCCCAGTCCTCAACTCATCCTTGATCCCGAAATGTGCATTGAGCCCTTCCGCGATCTTCTGAATCTGCAACATAACATTGCAACGTGTCTTGTCATTGATGGCTGTTCACGTGATCTCCGTTCAATGATGCTAAATGGGTGTTTTCCTCAGTGTCATTCTTTCGAGCGGATGTTCGCTTCGTTATTTTCCAACTAGTGATGCCTTTTTTCAACAGCGATCTTTCGTAGCGAGCAAAGTGCAAGCTGCGGTCTGGTAACTTGGAAGATTAGTCGGCTGGTGGCCGGAGTGGTATTTTTTAAATTACACCGATGGAGCGCGGCGGTTTGGGAGAGTGAAACCTCATCTCATTGCTCACTGCAGAGCATTGAGATGAAGCGGTCTGAACCGAGCTTAAAAAAATTACAGAATTCTACGAATTCACCTTGCTCGTTTTCTCACGGAAGAAATATTAAGTGCGGTACTTAGGGAAGAAGCTCTCCATCTGGGCCAAGCTATCTTCAGGAACAGCCAACATCAAACGTATATAGGTATCCCAAATGGACATCATCCATTCATTGCCCGCAAATTAGGCTAAAAGTCTGCTCGGTTCAACACCCAAGGGCCTTTTCGTTGATTCGCCAGAAGCTTTCAGTCAAGTGTCTCAGCTTGACGTTTCACGGACACCGAAGAATCAGCAGCTCTTTGGTGTTAAACCCAGGCTGGGAAGTTACCAAAACGCTGCTGCTCATCGCTGCCCGTGAATCGGCCACCCTCAGGCTGTCGTTTCTTGGCTAACGAAGATCAGCAGCGTTTCGATAGCAAGTTTTCACTGCCGTTAGACCTACAGCATCTTGAATCCTGAACCACCAAATAGCCTGAAACACCAAACGCCCAGGGTACGTACCCAATGCGGATGTGTGTTCCAAACTGCGAGTCAGAGAAGTGTCTACATAGATAACAAACATGGGCGTATGGGCAATTTTCTCTTGCTGGTGGATATACATTCTGGCATATGTATAGGTACACGTCAGACACTTGTCGAGCGGCACGGACGAGAATTCCTCCGTGTCCTGAATCAACTATGTCATTGGGCTGGCGGTCTGACAAAGTCGGTAGGTTCGCGACTGCCGCGACTGTAGATTACGGGAAGGGCGACATCCTCCCCGCTGCCGTCTCCAAAGTCAAACAGAACTGGATACGTCACCTATCCACCCCTGGGCATTCCGGCTCATTCGATTTGTTAGTTCACGCCAACAGGAGGATAGCAATGAGGTAAGGAAAAGCCGAAGAAAGAAAAAAACGTTGAGAAGTTCGTTGTTCATTTGCTCCAGCGCGTTTGTTTGGGTTCTTTTTGGTTGGCAATGGGGGATGGACGTAGGATAGATTGGCCCGCGTGCGGCTCATTGACGCGGCCTCGTTCTCCCTCGCGTTTGATGTTTTAACGAATCCTCCAACAGTCGCTCAGCTTCAGGCAATGGGGAACGAAACTTTGGAGGTTGCCCCTCCCCTTTGGACGATCGCGACTCTTTCTCGTTTTTGTTTGCTCTTTGCCCCTTTGCCGATGGAGGCTTCGTACGATCGACGCGATCAGCCGAAGAATACAAACGACCAAAGTAAATTACAGGTCGAGAGTGGAGGATCGCATCGCGATACTACGCGAGGAACAATGGCTGCTCGTGAGCTTCCGGGCTGGAACAATCAAGCGCCAGGGCTGGAGGCCCCGCCGAGGCAATTAGGATCCGGTTGTCGGCTGGAAGCGAACTAGAGCACCCTAAAGAGACCGGGTAAATTATGATTTCACCTCGAGGCCAATCAAGACTCGTCTGATCGACGAAGAATGGAGTCCGTTGTGGCGGGTCAATTCGGCGTGTCTCGAGGTGCCGAGCTGCCTGTGATGGAGTTGACAGCCTTCCCCGTGGAGGCATCGTCGCAGGAACTAGCGTTGTTTGGAGCATTAAGGGGTTAGGTCACTCTAGAATTTTTGAAAAATCGATTTTTTTTAATTGTCCCCTAGCACCTCAAAAATGTGCCAAAAGATTATGGTCGGGGAAAATGTCTCGGTACTCGGTTTTCGAATTTTAGCACAACGCCACCTGTCCGCAGCGAGCTCCTTTTGGAATTCAAACGCGTTTATCTGAAAACTGCATTTTTTAAGTTGGCTTAAATTTTTTTTGCATAGTTCATTTGTTATTAACAATAATCTGACGATTTTTGGGCAAATTTTTCACTTTCCACTTTAGAAGTGCGCCATTTGGCCAAAAATCAATATATCGAAAAAAAATGCATTGGGTCATTGTAATGAAAAAAATTATAGGAGCTGATTGTCCGGCCGTGGACCCTGGAAAAACGGAGACGCCATCGCAAAAACCCTGCACAGCCGCCATTTTGAAATTATTCGCTTCAAAAAAATTATTGCATACACTCACGGATATGTATGATAAACACCCTTTTTTGTAATCTCGATTTATTTTGTAGTTTTTCTGAAAAAAAAAAAATCCCCAAGAAGCCTATTTTTTCGGCCTCAAGAGTGGCCTAAGGCCTTAAGGGGTTACCCCCACTTTGAAAAAATCGATTTTTTTAATGCATTTTTTTTAAAATATAAGTATCTGAGAATATGTCCTGAAAATTTCATGTCGATCCGAACAAAATTGACTGAGATATGAGCGTTGAAAGAGAAGAATCCGTTGTGTAAACGACCGGAAATTGAAACTTTAAACGCGTTTTTCTCAAAATGGCATTTCTGAAGTCGGTGACCAAGATTACTCGAACACTAATGAACCGATCTTCTTGAAATTTTGCAGGCTTATTTAATACATAAAAATGTAGTCGTTAATCGTTCGATTTTTTTTTTTTTTCGAAAAAAAAAATGGCCGTTTTATAGCCAAAAAACGGCTATTTTTTTCGTTAAAATCGAACCATTAACTTTGACTGTCCGCCATTTTGTGAAAAATGAATATTTTTTACAATCCTTCGATTAAAGAGTAGTTTATACGTATATTTGAATAAATCCATCCGCATTTTTTTTTTCAGATGACCCACTTCGCCGCAATGTTGCCCACCGCAAACCGTGTATATAAAAACATTATTTCATTGACGGCCATTTGCCACTAAACAATGTAATATTTTTCAATCAAAAAAATTACTGAAAGTTCTTCAAGATGTGTTCTTTAAGATGGTATATTGATCGATTGAAAAAGTTTTGTAGTTTTCTGCAAAAAAATTCACAAAAAAGTCCTTTTTTGCGCTGCAAGTGGGCGTAACGCCTTAAAGACCTGGCTCAAGCTATCAAGACTTCTTGGTGTGTTTAGTCTCTCCAGGAGCAATTACGTGACTGCTGGAACCGCAATTGGAGTGGCTCGACTTGACGACGGAGAGCGCAACAACGAGTACTCGAATATCTTTTTGCCTCGTAATTTGGTAGGAAAAATTAGCGTAGTTTTTCGCACGAGGGCACAGGGAACCTGGGGAAAACCCATTTACAGCCGGCTGAACGGTCACCCGGTGCGCGAAACGTCGTTGCAGCTGAAAGTATTCGCATTTGCTGTTTTTTTTTTCCTCCCCGCAAAAATTCCAGTTCCACCAACGACACGTTTTTTTCCATCGCGTGTGCAACGCGAGCGGAAACGCGAGAACGAGCTCGAGTAATGGAGAATCGGAATCCCCTTTGACCGAATTCTCAGTTGGATCCGACGGTTTCCCGTGTCCCGGCGTCACGTCGCGTTGCAAAAGTGATTGGAACGCAGCCTCGCCGGGGCTTGATGGAGGACAGAATCGATTTACCTAACGGGGACAGAGATGACACAGCCCAAAAACCTTCTCGTCTCATCGTCCCGTACCAATGCTCTACCTATCCTTCCGTCTGCTCTTTTATCACCAAATGAACTTGCTAACTTCACAGCGATACTGTGGTTCAAAGGCTTTCACTCGTGCAAACATGTGTATACGAGGAGAGCATTAGGGAACGGACTGCTGACCCGTATTCGTTGAGATTGATCATATACAAAATGGATATTGATTACCGACTTCAAACAAAGACAAACTAAATCAAAAGTGACTCGAAGCATACATTTTTCAGCAGTACAGGGACAAAGTTTAATTGGGATTGTGTGGGCTTTCCATTTTTTCGCAGTACAGAGATTTCAAGTCCGAAACTAGGAGAAGGTGGGGGGCAGCTGGAATTTATCCAAACAACTGGAATCTCTGATGACTCCCAGTCCGGAATTAGAAGTAGGATCAGCTGGAATTGATCCAAGCAAGTGGAATCTGTGATGACTTCTAGTTCGGAACTAGGAGTAGGATCACCTGAAATTTATTCATACAAGTGGAATGCCTCATGACTTCTGGTTGAGCACTGCAATTAGGAGCACCTGCCATTGACTAAAACAAGTGGAATCTCTGATGACTTCCAGTCCGGAACTAAAAGTAGGATCAGCTGGAATTGATCCAAGCAAGTGAAAATTCTGATGACTTCTAGTTCGGAACTAAAAGTTGGATCAGCTGGAATTGATCCAAGCAAGAGAAAACTCTGATGACTTCTAGTTCGGAGCTAAAAGTTGGAACAGCTGGAATTAATCGAAACAAGTGGAATCTCCGATGACCTCCAGTTCGAACATAGAACAAGAAGCACCTGGGATTGATCCACGCAACTCTCTGATGACTTCCAGTTCGGAACTAGAAGTATGATCAGCTGGAATGCATCGGAATAAGTGGATCTGGAATTCATCCAAACAAGGGGAATCGTCGATGACTTCTAGTCCGCCACTGGGAGTGGGATCAACCGAAATTGATCCAAACAAGTGGAATCTCTGATGACCTCCAGCTCGGACATGGAACAACAATCACCTGGAACTAATGCCCACAACTGGAATCTCTGATGACTTCCAGTTCGGAACTAGTAGTAGGGTTTGCTGGAATGGATCTAAAAAAGTGGAAATTCTGGAATTCATCCAAACAAGTGGAATGTTTTCTGACTTCCACTTCGGATAAAGGACTAGTATCACCTGGAAGTGGAATTGATGGAATCAGCTGGAATTTATTCAAACTAATTCATGTTGTTGTTATTATTATTATTATTATCATTGTTGTTGTTGTTGTTATTCCTATCATGAAAACGCGTATCCTATAGTTTAAAACATACATAATCACGATCAGGTCAAACCTGATTCGTTTGAATTTTACATTTCAATCCGACACATACATGTTTCAGCAGTACAGGGACAAAGTTTAATTGGGATTGTGTGGGCTTTCCATTTTTTAGCAGTACAACGATTTCTATTTCGGAACTAGGAGGGGGGGGGGCAGCTGGAATTGATAAAAACAACTGGAATCTCTGATGACTTCCAGTCCGGAACTAGAAGTAGGATCAGCTGGAATTGATCCAAGCAATTGGAATCTCTGATGACTTCTAGTTCGGAACTAGAAGTAGGATGACCTGAAATTTATTCATACAAGTGGAATGCCTCATGACTTCTGGTTGAGCAGCACTGCAATTAGGAGCACCTGCCATTGACTAAAACAAGTGGAATCTCTAATGACTTCCAGTCCGGAACTAGAAGTAGGATCAGCTGGAATTGATCCAAGCAAGTGAAAATTCTGATGACTTCTTGTTCGGAACTAAAAGTAGGATCAGCTGGAATTGATCCAAGCAAGAGAAAACTCTGATGACTTCTAGTTCGGAGCTAAAAGTTGGAACAGCTGGAATTAATCGAAACAAGTGGAATCTCCGATGACCTCCAGTTCGAACATAGAACAAGAAGCACCTGGGATTGATCCACGCAACTCTCTGATGACTTCCAGTTCGGAACTAGAAGTATGATCAGCTGGAATGCATCGGAATAAGTGGATCTGGAATTCATCCAAACAAGGGGAATCGTCGATGACTTCTAGTCCGCCACTGGGAGTGGGATCAACCGAAATTGATCCAAACAAGTGGAATCTCTGATGACCTCCAGCTCGGACATGGAACAACAATCACCTGGAACTAATGCCCACAACTGGAATCTCTGATGACTTCCAGTTCGGAACTAGTAGTAGGGTTTGCTGGAATGGATCTAAAAAAGTGGAAATTCTGGAATTCATCCAAACAAGTGGTATGTTTTCTGACTTCCACTTCGGACCAAGAACTAGTATCACCTGGAAGTGGAATTGATGGAATCAGCTGGAATTGATTCAAACTAATTCATGTTATTGTTATTATTATTATTATCATTGTTGTTGTTGTTATTCCTATCGTGAAAACGCGTATCCTATAGTTTAAAACATAGATAATCATGATCGGGTCAAAACTGATTCGTTTGAATTTTACATTTCAATCCGACGAACTGAAATCTTTGGCGGCTTTCAATAAATATTATATAAGGGGAGAAAAAAGAACGAGCTCGCTGGCGGAAGGTCGGCGACAGCAGGCTCGTAAACGTGTCGGGAACAGTCGCGGTGCTTGCGGCCACTGAAATATCCCACTTTCGTTTACCAACGGTGTTTGATTTTTTTTCCCCTTTTTCTTTGTCACCTTTACATTGTGGTCATGCATCGCAGCTTCTGCACTCATTTTGTATTTTTCACGGGTTTCGCGGCACTTGTCTGCATACTCAATAACACGTGGCCGGAAATACGGAGGACCAGGAAATTATGGAGAAATCCAAAAAAAAAATTCACACACCCTTATTTGGTATTTTTTATTTATTTTTCGTTTAATTTTTTTTCGGTTTGCGAACCACAAAATGACCGGAGTTTGTGCTCCTTTTTCGTCCTGGCGTCGGCGTGTTTTTCGAACCCATCCGGTATTTGGCTCTGACCATTTTCTGGGTGGGGGGGGGGGGGGCAGTGACATTTGTCGAAGGAAGAAAAGTGTTCTACACGGAAAAGTCCATAGTCGCGAGTTCAGAGGCTGACGGGATGAGCAGCGCGGCGAGCAGTAGATGAGGTACGTTATTGTTCGGACGCAAACCTGACCGAACTGCCGGAACACCGCGATATTTTCAGAGAAAATACGGGACGGTTGCGAAAGCTCTCGGGGGGCAAGGACGCGTGCCAACCTTGTAAAAATAGCGGAAACGAGCAGATCCACGAGGGAATATATCCGCCAGACAATATTTCAAAGTGTGTTCACCGAAGGAAGGTCTTCGATTCGCCTCGCGACGAATTATGCCCAGGGCAATTATTTCCAGGCGCTTTTTCCCCGGCTCGTAATTCCTATCGAGGAATAACTCTGCGTATTTTTATTTTGAGGACATTTTTGGAATTGTGGAATGTTGGATCGTAAAGACAAAAGCAAATGAGTTTGTTTGGGTTTGCTTGTCCGGGCATCGAATGTGACAAATGAGATGACCAATGGAATGAATTCCAACGTGGAAACATCACTTTGGTGTCCGCCTTAGTTTTTTTTTATACTCACATATATGGTGGAGCAATAAAAACTTTTGAATACGTATTTTTTTATCATTAAAAAAACGACTTTAAGGGGTAAAACTACCCCTTAGAGTGAAACGCATGAAGAGCTCATTTTGTAGTCTCTTTCGCAGGTAGACTGACGTACGTGGAACTAAAACTCAAATTCTTTTCATGCAAAACGACCAGAAATCCACTATGGGAACATTTTTTTTTTTTTTTTTTTTTTTTTCAAATTAAGGGATGAACCACCCCTTTATTTTTCTTTCTCTCACCTCACCTTTAGAAGGAGTGCATTAAATTCAACGTGCAGAGGGACGAAATTCAACTTTACGTTTTTTGCACTTTTGCCGGATAGCAGGCTTAAGGGGGTAAACCAGATTTCATATATTTTCGATGATTTTTAATGGAAATTTAGGATTTTGGGGGAAAAGAATGGTGAGTTCGCATTCGGAGGGTGAACAAACATCGATATGGACATGAAAAAAGAATATTTAATATCCAAACATTTTTTCCCATGTCGGCCAAAAATAAGTCGCTTTACTGAATCGTCAATTATTTCTTTTCTGCTTCGATTTGGAACCTCATTCTATGCTCATTTTCGAGGTTATCGTTTGCTCTTTAACGGCTTAAAATGCCGTTTGATTGATTGAGCTCTGATTATTTTTTTTTATTTTTGGCAAAATTTCAAAGACGGAACATCGATTTTTACCAATTTTTCCGTACTCTGCCTATTTTTCGGCGATTTTTCAAGTGGACTTTTCGGAAAAACTAATTAAGATATCGGGATAAATCAAGTGGCATTCTCTAAGTCTACCAAAATCCTTTTCAAATCCCCCACATCAAGTTTGTGTCACACAAATAGACCCAGCTAGGCTATTTGAAATTTCGAGATTTTGGCGATTCCGGAATAGTGGCCAAAATGGTCGAGAAAAGAAGTTTAGTTTTTAAAGGAGACTGTCCTTGGAGTGTCATATTTCAGGTGTTTACATTTTATTTTTTTTAAAGGAAACGAGTAAAGCTTTTTGAGTGCGGTTTTTTTCTTGCTTTTATTCATGATATACAGAACATTAAAAAAAATTTTTTTGAAAAAAAAAACCAAAATGGCAGCCGTTGCAACTCCGCGAAAACAGGTCCTCAAATCGCGGGACGTAAACGGCTGACATCGCTGCCCCCTCTTAGTTGATCTGAAACACAAATTCAAAGCATATTAACAATCTGTGACCCTTTGGTCATGGAATGACGGATGGGTTTTTCGTTTAGTACAAATTTCGGAAAATGGCGGCAATTTAAAAAAAAATCGATTTTTCGCGTTTTTTTTCGCATAAAAAGATAAACAATAAATGCAAAAATGTATCTATCGAAAAAACGATCCGTCATTCCGTGAAGACGTATTTTCTGAGTATGCTCTTCAAATTTCAGGTCGATATGTTAATTACAGCGGTCAGGAGAATGTCAGCCATTTTTAAAAACGTGTTTTCGAGAAAAACGCGTTTAAAGCTTTGTAATGTGTTTACACAAATGTGTTTATAATTACCGCTAATCGGCAATGCCTGGTCCATAGAGGCATCCCTCTTCTTCTAGCTGCTCATGTTGAGCCGCTAACATCTCCCGCTGCTCAATCCGAGACAAAGTCTCCCTTAAACCATCCAGGAGTCTAACTAATGAAACATTTTTTTCCGATTACGAATATCACTGACTTTTTCTCGAAACGTGAAAAACGTCTTTTTCCACACTTCCGACGTATTTTATAATATTCTTGGCTTTAATAACAAGTAATAGTGAATTCGTGTTCAGAAGAGGGATAATTTCATCGATACGATATTTAAAAAATATATATTTAAATTTTAAAGAAGTCCCATTTCAGCCAAAAATAAGTGACTTCGTTGAATCGTCGACCATTTGTTTTCGTTTTGGATTTGGAACTCCTTTTGGTGCGCATTCTCTTCGAAATCGTTTTCTCTTTGAAATGCCGTTCGATTCATCGAGTTTCGATGATTTTTCGATTTTCTGCATAATTCAAAAGACGAATGATCGATTTTTGCAAATTTTTCCTTACAGTGAGAATCAGCAGCGCTTTGGTGACTACCAGTCGTCATTGGCGTCAGACCAACAGCACTTCGAATCACCAAGCCCATGCTGGTAATAGACAAAAACGCCCCTGCTTTCTGCCTCCCATGAAATATCTCGCCTTCGATTCTCCTCGTCAAATGTCACTTTCTCCAAATTCCCCGAAGGTTAATTCGCGAGATTTGCCATCGCGAACGGTCCGAAGAAGCTGACGCAGCCCAAATTCAGTCAGGGACTTAATTTGGATTCGTTTCGATTGCGATCGATAGCGAAAGATGGGAGTGCGGAGCACCGACGAATAGTCGCGTCTGCTGCGTCCACACAGACGTGAAAGCCAAGCGGGCTTACTTGTGTGCGATAACTGTGGGCATAAATCGCCCGGTAACACCGGTTCGCGCGGAGCACAAGCATTTCCAGAGAACATTTTCGTTGTGTACGCGCGCACTGTAAACTACGATTAGATTTTTTTTTCCTCTCGCACTTCCTCTCGCGGCCTTTTTTTTCGTCGAATATAAAGCCAGTGGCGCGAGGAAGTATAAACAACATTCGGAATAAACGCGGGTGGCGAAAAAATTGTGTCGAATTGATCGGATTAAACTAGTCGGCGCGAAATATTACCTTCCGGCAAAAAAAAACACCACACAACTTGAGTTTTTATTTATTGTTTATCTTCTTTCGCCCATAGATTCCATTCGAATATCTACTGTTTGGATCCCAATATTATATTTATATATAAATATACATACACACACACGTATGTGTATATATATATATATATATATATATATATATATATATATATATATATTCTCAACAGTTCGACAAAAATTTCAATTGAAAAAAAAAATATTTTTTTTTTCAATTGAATTTTTTTGAAAATGTTGAGAATATTTGTATAAATAATTAAATGTATACATTATAATTTAATAAAGTTGAAGTTATATATATATATATATATATATATATATATATACAACTTTATTTAATTATAATGTATAAATTTAATTATTTATACAAATATTCTCAACATTTTCGACAAAAATTTCAATTGAAGCAAAAATATTTTTTTGGACCAGTCTAATATATATATATATATATATATATATATATATATATATATATATATATATTAGACTGGTCCAAAAAAATATTTTTGCTTCAATTGAAATTTTTGTCGAAAATGTTGAGAATATTTGTATAAATAATTAAATTTATACATTATAATTAAATAAAGTTGTATATATATATATATATATCTTCAACTTTATTAAATTATAATGTATACATTTAATTATTTATACAAATATTCTCAACATTTTCAAAAAAATTCGATTGAAGAAAAAATATTTTTTTGGACCAGTCTAATATATATATATATATATTAGACAGGCCCAAAAAAATATTTTTTTATCAATTGTAATTTTTGTCGAAAATGTTGAGAATGACAAAAAATGACGAAAAAATATTTTTTTTTCAATTGAATTTTTTTGAAAATGTTGAGAATATTTGTATAAATAATTAAATGTATACATTATAATTTAATCAAGTTGAAGTTATATATATATATATATATACAACTTTATTTAATTATAATGTATAAATTTAATTATTTATACAAATATTCTCAACATTTTCGACAAAAATTTTAATTGAAGAAAAAATATTTTTTTTTACCAGTCTAATATATATATTAGACAGGCCCAAAAAAATATTTTTTTATCAATTGTAATTTTTGTCGAAAATGTTGAGAATGACAAAAAATGAGTGCTGACCAAACTTTAGCCCTTTATGTCAATATTTAAAGGTCCCTCATCGCGATTTACTATTTCCTATTCATTTAAAATGGTAAAAGTTTTGTTTGCCGCTCCTCAGCTTTATAACTGGCCTACGGGTAAACACACGGAAAAGCAAATAAATTTTCCGAAAATCATACTTACCATGATAACTCGAAATCCTTAGACTTTGGAGAAAGGTAACCCGGGAAAAACAGTTCATATCTGAATATATCTGAATCATATCTGCAGAATCAGATATGATCAGACAAGAAAATTGGCAATATCTGTTCATGTAGTGTCATGACAGATCATGTATGCTTATATCTGAGCATGTATGATCATATCAGAGCCATTTTGATAATTTTGAGAGCGATCCCGTCCATATCGCAGCAGGTCTGACCAGATCCAATCCCCAGGCAAGATCTGATCTTGTTGGTCCAGATCTGATTTTATCGGGCCAGATCTGATCGTGTCAGGTAGATCTGATTTTATTGGGCCAGATCTGATCATGTCAGGCAAATCCAGGACCAGATCTGTCTGTCCGTATAAGAATAAAATACCGTGGATCCCAGTAGACCTGGACATCTATGAACAATAGACCTGCCCATATGATAGAATCATAGTTTATCTGAACCATCAGACCAGGTATGACTCCGACTATATCAGAGCAAATCTTACCCTGTTGAGACAGATCAAATCTTGTTAGTGCAGTCATGAAGATATTAAAATGTTTACATATATAGAGCGGGGTTATTGACACGTCATCACTTGACGTGTTAATAATTAATAATATTATAGTAACTCACATGATCACATATAATACAGTCAGGTGAGGTGCCATATCTGATCGGATATCGTCTCATATCCTCATATATCGTTTCATATATTCAGATGTTTTCATGTGTGAACAACTGAACTGCATATACGACAAGGTATGAGTGTATTAGACTTCGTATATTTTCCAGCTTTGGTATCGTATCTGATGGGATAAAATTTTATATAAACGTGCCTGCTCATATATCACATCATATATGTCCAGATATGGTTTTACGCTGTCAACTCGCCTTGGTACCTGACCAGATAAAAACATATATGAGATCTATATAGCGGAGTCTGGCACCGTATTTGATCGGATATGATCTTATACGAACAGATACGTTCACATATCACATCATGTATGTTCAGATACGAATTTACGGTACCAACCCGCCTTGATACTTAGCCAGATATAAACAGATGTGAGTTCATATATGGTCAGGCCAGATACTGTATTTGATCAGATATGATCTTCTATATGCATACGTGATGTGGAATATGAACAAACCTAATCATATATGATACTGTAAAATGTCAGATATAAATATATCTGATACATGTATGACAATATCTGAAACATATATGAACATGTCCACTCAGACATGAACTTTTTTTCCCCGGGAACCTAGGCTAGATATGTTCCTAACAAGGTGACCTGTCACCCCCTTAAGGCATTGCATCGTTTTTTCCATCACCCTGTATATTCGCATACGCGTATAAGTGCAACAGCAATGAAGTGAGGCTGCCCATTCGACCTCGTCTCTTTTTGGTCAACGTCACAATTGACAATCCAAGTATCCAAGTCCCCTAATGCCTCGTAGGTACCGTTCCACGATCGGATACGTCGGGCAGCTTTGATGCGCCATTTACCAGCTTACCGAGCACTCCCATTTTCTCCGTACAGAGCCCGGTTGCTCCCACGGGTCAAAAACCTTTCGATACAGTGCAAAGTGTGCACGGTTCGCGAGTGTCGGTAGGGGGTGCGGTTGGGAAAACGGCCGGGGGCGATACGAGAAGCTAAACGGAATTTGAGGAGATTGAAGAGAGCGAAAGAGAGAGAGAGAGAAAGGGGGGAGTAAGGGAGAGAGGTGCAACGCGACGGAAAAGGGATCGAGTCCAGGCTCTCGCTTTTCCGGTTGTAATTCCGCTAAGTCACTCAATACGTACGCGAAGCGTGACCATGGTGGCCATCTCGCTTTATCCCGTTTCGCGGCAGTGAAGCGGACATCGGGTCGTTTGTTGCAGCTGGATAGCCACGACGGCGTCCGGGTCCGCACGCTCCCCTCCCCGTCCTCTTTCTTCGATTTTTGGTTCCTCCAGTCAAAACCTTCCAACCTCCGAACAACCTTCCAGCACGATCCAGCTTTCATTCACGCCGATTGCTCTCACCCCATTCTTGGCCTTAGGTGAAAAAAAAACAAACAACTACCCGACGAGCTCAAACAAACCTAAACAAGTAACGACTATGTGAGCCACCCCAAACTCAAAAGAGCCACCACCGTGGAAAAAAAATTCACCCCTCTTCCACTCAAACGAATCCAAACAAATGACTACCATATTAGCGAACCCAAATTTGATCCGAACAACCGCTCATCTTTTACTCAAATCCCAAACAAATGACTACCAAATGAGTCAGCCCAAACAGACTCAAATGAGCTAGTACCACTAAAAAATCCGACTCGATGTGAACATCCACCCCTTTTTTACTCAAACAAACTCAAATAAATCACTACCATATGAGCCTGCCCAAAGAAACCCAAAAGAGAAAAGCTCAACGGGGGAAAAAAATCGGGCACGATCTGAACATCCGCCCTCGTCCATTCGAACAAACCCAAACAAGTGACTATCATATAAGCCAGCTCAAATACATCTAAACACACCCAACGGCTCCAGCATCATGAAGGAAAAATCCAAAACGATTTGAACATCCAGCCCTTGTTCACTCAAAACCCAAACAAATGACTACCAAATGAGCCCGCCCGAACAAATCCAAATGAGCCAGTATCGCAAAAAAAATCCGACTCGATTTGAACATCCACCCCTCTTTTACTCAAACAAATCCAAACAAATCACTACCATGTCAGCCTGCCCAAAGAAATCCAAGAAAGCCACCACGGTGAACAAAAATCCGACGCGATCTGAACATTCGCCCCTCTTCCACTTAAGCAAACCCAAACAAACGACTATCATACGAGCCAGCCTAAACATACCCAAACTCACCCAACGGCCCCAGCACCATGATGGAAAAATTCAAAACGATTTGAACATCCAACCCTCTTTCACTCAAAACCCAAACAAATTACTACCAAATGAGCCCGCCCGAACAAAACCAAATGAGCCAGAACAGCGTGAAAAAAAAACAATCCGACACGATCCGAACACCTGACCTTCTTTCACCCAAAACCCAAGCAAATGACTACCAAATGAGCCAGCCCAAACAAACCGAAATGAGCCGGAGCAGCGTCAAAAAACAATCCGATACAATCTGAACATTCCACTCTCTTTTACTCAAACTAACCCAAACACATGACTACCCTATGAGCCTGCCCAAAAACTCAAACAAATCCAACGGCCCCGGCATCACGAAGAAAAAAGCCAACACGATTTGAACATCCGGCCCTGTTTCACTCAAAACCAAAACAAATGACTACCTACTACTAATTAGCCAGCCCAACCAAACTCAAACAAATCCAAATGAGGCAGCAGTAGTGTGAAAAAAAAACATTTCGACACGATTCGAACATCCGACTCCCTTTCACCATTAAGGGGCTATAACAGTGTGACACTTTCAAATAATCCATTTTTTTGTTGCCTTTTTCTACAGTTTATACTTTCAACAATATCCTGTAAATATTTCAAGGCCGCATTTTATTCATTTTATCTTGCAAAAATCGATGGTTAAATCTTTAAACGCGTTTTTTCTCGTTATGAGATTTTTCAAATTTGCTGACATTGTAACTCAAAGAGCAATTATCGTATTGACTTGAGGTTTGAACCGAGTACTCTTGAATATATTTACTCTACAACGACGTAGGATATTTCTTATTGGATGAAAATTTACGATTTGGCATTGAAAAAAACGACCATTTTATAGGCAAGAAAACAGACTTTTTTCCATAACTACGCCATTTTGTTAGATTTTGATATTTTTCGAAAATCCTACGTCATTGTACAGGAAATACCTTCCAGTTTAACGACATTCTTTTCTTTTTCGGTTTCAGCTACTCAATCGGCCGAAATCACGTCAGCAGTGGAGGAACTTTTTTTTGCGCCTCCGAAGGCGCTTGGATCTCAATATTTTTCTATGAAAAAATCACGTAATATAGGTCAATTATAGCCAAATATATTCTCAATTTTCCGGAACATTTAATTGAGTACTTTTCTTCCATAAAATTCCCAAAAATCACCCAAATTTTCAGCGTTCACACCTCTTTTACACAAAACCCAAACAAACCCAAATGAGCCAACGGGAAAAAACAAATTTTGCCTAAAACCCAAACACACACAAATAAGCCACTACCGTGAAAAAAAGTTCCTCACGATCTGAACATCTGCCCCTCTTCCACTTCAAATCCAAAAAAACCCAAACAAATGACTATCCTTCCACTCGAAATCCCGATAAAGAAGGCGAAAAAAACCAACACATCGTGAAAAACCAAACGCTGTCGCCGAGTTCCCGCGACGCGTTTTTCAGCGTGGGAAAACATCGAGAGGAACGTTGCTGCGCGCAATGCACTCGTGTATTTCTACATACACGTGTGCACCACGATGTTTCGACTTTGATGTTCCTCATTCCAGTTGGCCGAGCTTGCAACTGTACTACCCCGGGAATACACTTTGATTAGTCTCTCGTAAACGGACCAGACTATTCTCTCGCCTCCTGCAAACTCCTCTCCCACGCTATCGAGCCCCCGCCCCCCTGCCCCCGCGTGTCGCAGCACTTTCCGGTGTACCGAAATAGCAGTACGACATTCGTGTGTCGAAAACGTCAGCCGGAAATAGTGCGCTTCGGTAAAGCTTACTGCTGTGTACACTATGCGTGGCATTGTACGTACCAGAGTCGATGGACGATAATTGCTCGGCTCGTGTTCCGCCGGCGGAACACTGAAATAAAAGCACGTTGCATTTATATATATATATGTATGTATGTATGTATGTATGTATGTATGTATGTATGTATGTGTATATATATATATATATATATATATATATATATATATATATATATATATATATATATATATATATATATATATATATATATATAAACACATATATATATACACACACAGAAATACATGTGTATATGTATATATTTTTCTAAATATTTGTGTTAATTATCATATAGTAACATTATTTGCAATGAGAGCAATGAAAAAAGTATCGATTTTGTCCCATCATCCTTTTATGTATATATATTAGAGTGATACAAAAAAAGCAACATTTTTCTTCATCCAGCGAGAAATGTTAATATATGGCAAAAAAAAATATTGCGTAAAGTCTGCTGTTGTAGGTAAATTGTTATATACGTACACATATTATATAATTGATTGACGTCAAGCACCCAAAATTGATATTTTTTCTTCTTCCCGATCGAGCTGAGAGTTATAATGTAGGATAAAAAGAATTGCACGAATTGCGTCCTTATAGGTCATATATATATATATATATACATGATAAGGTATAATTGATTTAGGTGGAGCAGACTAAATTGGTATTTTCTTTACTTTATTGCCATCCAGCCAGGAATGATAATATATGGTCATTTATGTATATTATATATACGGGGCATTCCACGCCATTTCACGTGGTCCGTGACCCCGACCATTTGTGGTTTTCCTGATTTTTTTTTGTAAAATTGTACCCCATGAAAGGAATATCCACAGCAATTTTTGGATTTTTATCTCTTCTCTTTTGGGAGTTTTGATTTTCAAAAAAATGTTGGTCTCGAAAGTTTTTGAAACGTTTAAACGCCGATAACTCCTGAACTAATTGAGATGTCGACAAATGTTACAATGTAATTTTTTTCCATTTTGAAGCATAGTTTTGTTAAAAAATATGAAATGATTATCAAATATCCATTTCAACGTTTTTTTTTGCTTCTAAAGTGAAAACTATTTTTTTCAAAGATGATTGCCTTTTTCAATTTATTTTAAAAAAAAATCAAAACTCGTGTGACCCATTCTATGATTTTTAAGACTAGTCTCATCGTGGCCAAATTTTTCATTCTATTTTTTTCGAATTAATCATATTTTTTGAAAATTTTTTTATCATTGTAATCTCCAATAATGCTATTAATGATTTTGCAATCTCTAATTCAGGCCTCAAGAAAATATCGCGATATCAAAATTCACGGAATGGTAACACTAATAATGAGAAAAACATTTTTTTCAATGCTAATCAAATGGGAAACCTTCAATTTTGATTCGCGACCTCTAAATATTTTTTGACAATACCCTTTCACGAAACTTCGTTTTTGGGTACCAACTAAAGGTTTTCGGGCACGATGGGTCAGAAAAAAAAGTTACCCTGAAACGAATCACCCTAATATACACACACACACACACACACACACACACACACACACACACACACACACACACACACACACACACACACACATTCAAGTGGTTATGATGAATCAGAAAAAGATTAATATTTCTTTTACTGTTTACAGGGTAAAAAAATGACTAAAGCGTGGCTTTTATTAGAATTATGTAGAAAAAAAATGAAATACATATACAAATGAATTAAGGGGTAAGGCCACTGTAAATTTTTTGAAAAATCGATTTTTTTTTATTGGCTTAAAAAATAGTTTAAGTTTAAAATAAAAAATAGTTTAAGTTTCTCCGAAACTTCTTTTTTTAATTTTTTCCAATAAAAAACTATTCGCAAAACTTTAAACGCGTTTTTCTCGAAACATGGTTTTTCAAAATGGCACACAGCATAACTCGAACAATTTTCATTTTTTTTACTTGAAATTTTAACCAGATGTGAACATTTACATTATCTTGAGAATGTCGATCGGAATTTTCAAGAACTTTATTTATTGATTTTTTATTAACAAAAAACTTGCCGTTTTTTTCGTCAAAAAATAATTTTTTTTTTCAAACGCACGCCAAATCCACAAAAATTGATACTTTTTAAAATCCGATCGACATTCTCTAGCTATAGCCCTCTAGATTAATGGTTTTTTTTTTTTGTTCTAGATTCAAAAGTGCACCAGTGGTGCTGCGTGCCGCGGAGCCCTGGAAGCAAAACATGTCCCGGGAAGATAGCTGTGGAACCGCCATTTTGTTTTTTTTTTACTGTAAAAAAATTTTTTAATAAAGTTTAATGTATGCCCGATAACACCATTAAAAGTTTTTTTTCAAATACCTTCAATTTCGGGAGCAAAAAATTAGTGAAAAAACCTTTTTTTTTGGGCCGTTACAGTGGCCTTACTCCTTAAGCAAACAATGTTAATTTTTTTCTTTATTCCCATCTCCAGCGAGGTATATAAATGCATGGCGAAAAAAAAAAATTCTCCCCCAAAATTGATACCCTCGTACTCAATTTCCGCAAAGCGATGCACAAGCTCATTTTTGCGTAATTACCGAACTTCTTTGCTCAAAAAACGAAAAAAAATATAGGATCATTTAAATTTTTTCTTTTTCTCGCATCAAATGAAAAGATTAGTCATAAAGATGTGTTGGAAGTGAACATTTCGAAATTTTATCTACGACGAACTCTCGAGACTGCGAACGCACAAATTTAACACGAGACGTACGAGCTATAAATTTTCATTCTCAAGCATCGCACCATCATCACCCCCCCCCCCCCCCCCTCGTTCTCGGATGCGCTACGACGAGATTACAATAGCAGGCGTCATGGCATTTTATGCGCCGGAGATGCGGTTTTGTTCTTCCGCTCGCGTGGCAAAAAAGACACGCGACAATCAACGAGAGTCAACTTTTGAGTTTTGCGCCTGGTACGCGGAGACGAAGCGGTGACGGGGTCGAGCTCAAAAGGACAAAAAAAAGAGGAAAGAACGAGATAAATAAAAGGGGCGAGCGCGTAGCCATTTTCATTAAGCTCGCAACGTCAGTTGTGCCGGAGCGCCACGGGGGAGCGCAGTGCCAATTAAGCGTGTACAATGGAGCTTGCCCTTTAATGAGGATGAAATGCGGCGACTCTACGCGTTGCACTCGCTACTATGACGTGACGAGACGCCCGAGACGAGCTTCGTTTGATGACTCGAAAAGTACGACCTCGGCGTTGATGACCCGCAACTGTGACGTCATCGATCCAAAACGTGCCCTAGTCATTTATTTGTTCGTGTTTGAAAAAAATGTTCATTTGAAAAAAAAAGTATTCATTATACAGGGTGTACTGTTGCGAATGGATAATCCTGCAACTGTCGATAGGTCAGAGCATGTCCTTATACGCTGGAATTTTAGTTTAGTAAAAGTCATTTACTAAATACATCAGAATACCTGGAGAAGTACGTACGGAGTTTGAAAAATATTGTTTTATTCAAAAGTTGTAGGTATTTTTTGAACTTAAGAAATGAATTGTCAGTGAAAAATTTCGTTGTAACTGCTCATAAACTGCTGATAAAATGAAAAGTTTTCGATTAATCAGAAATTCCGTACGTACTTCTCTGCGAAATGCAATTGGGAACATAACTTTTGAATTTAAGGGCGGGGTAAAGTATTTAAATTTTTTTAATTTTTCAAATGAATGCATAATATATCAAGAATATTGTGTTAAAATTTCAAGTCGATCGGAGAAAAATTGACGAAGTTATGAGTATTTGAGCGTCTATTGCTCCATGCCGTTCTCTTCTCTTCTGCGTTTTTCAAACCGTTTTTCTGAGACTTGTCATATTTGAAGTCCGTGTGCACGATAACTCAAAATCTACTGGACCAATCGCTTTGAAATTTTGCACAGTACTTCTTCACATAATTCACCAGGTATTGTCTAGAGCTTTTTTGTTTTTTTTTAAGGGGTAAGGCCACTGTAAATTTTTAGAAAAATCGATTTTTTTTTATTGGCTTAAAAAATAGTTTAAACCCTCTAGTTTAAAAATAGTTTAAATCCTTTTAACTTCTTTTTTTTATTTTTTCCAATAAAAAACTATTCGCAAAACTTTAAACGCGTTTTTCTCGAAACATGGTTTTTCAAAATGGCACGCAGCATAACTCGAACAATTTTCATTTTTTTTACTTGAAATTTTAACCAGATGTGAACATTTACATTATCTTGAGAATGTCGATCGGAATTTTCAAGAACTTTATTTATTGATTTTTTATTAACAAAAAACTTGCCGTTTTTTTCGTCAAAAATCAATTTTTTTTTCAAACGTACGCCAAATCCACAAAAATTGATACTTTTTAAAATCCGATCGACATTCTCTAGCTATAGCCCTCTAGATTAATGGTTTTTTTTTTTGTTCTAGATTCAAAAGTGCACCAGTGGTGCTGCGTGCCGCGGAGCCCTGGAAGCAAAACATGTCCCGGGAAGATAGCTGTGGAACCGCCATTTTGTTTTTTTTTACTGTAAAAAAAATTTATAATAAAGTTTAATGTATGCCCGATAACACCATTAAAAGTTTTTTTTCAAATACCTTCAATTTCGGGAGCAAAAAATTAGTGAAAAAACCTTTTTTTTTGGGCCGTTACAGTGGCCTTACCCCTTAATAATTACTCATTTTTCAACAACAAACTAGCCGATTTTTTTAGCGAAAATCGGGTTTTTGGCTCCCAAGTGCTAGGAAAAATCGAAAAATCGAAAAAAAAAAATCCTCCCGTCATTACCTCGAGAAACATCTCCTTTAACAAATGCATTTTGTTTTTTTGTTTCAAATGATTCTGTTGCGAGTTATGGTGCACACCGCAAACCAACTTTTTTTCGAGGCGCCTCCGGGGTTTAATTTTCACTCGCTCAATTTTGAATATTTTGCAATGCAAATTTAGGAGAATGTTGTTCAAATATTACTTCATTATATGTAAATTTTTCAATAAACGAACACTATTCGTTACGCCAAAAAAAATCTTAAAACATGCCTTTTTTTCGCCGAATTAACTTTACCCCACCCTTAAAGTAAATCGAGTGAAAATTGTTGAAGTTATTTGTCACGCCAGTTGGAAAAAAACCGTTTTAAAAAGTTTCGAGTAGTCGGCCATTTTGTATATCGGAAAAAAAACAGTTTCAACAGATTGATATTGATACTAAATAGGTACATGTGTAATTAATTTTATGAGTGAATCACTTTTTACGCGAAAAAAAATTGTTCAATTCGCAAATGATTTTATTCCCGTTACTGTGGCCTAAGGCCTTAAGCACGTAGCCGATCGACTGTTACCAACTGTTAGTTTTCAAATTGTCAGGATGATCAGCAAAAAGGTTATAAAGGTCGAGAAAAAATTTCAGCTCGGTGGTAGCATGTTGACTTAACACCATGACAACCTTAATGAGAAGACTTTTCTAGACAGAACACATCACCAAGATAATTTTTTTAACCGGGTCAAAAAAGTTGTCATTTGTAGAAATGACTTGCGAAAAACCAAAAGCAGATAATTTTCATTTCGAAAACCGTGGGACTTTTACTAAACTGAAATTCCAGCAGATAGTAGCACATGATCTGACCTATCGACAGTTGCAGGATTATCCATTCATAACAGGACCTGTTGTATATTTGAAACAAAAAATATGCCCAGTATATATTTTTTTCGAAAGATATTCATTTTTTACGTATTTATTTACATAGTTACGCAATTATTAGTTTGGGTTTATACGTATACTTTATTATTTATATATTCATTGGATGTTTTTGAATTTGTATATATGTATTTTTTTCTACTGAATTTATTTTTATAAATCAGCAGTTATTTGTTTTTTTTTCCATTCATTTATTAATTGAATCATTTGATTATTCATTTAGTTAGTTATTTAGTTTTTTAGTTATTTATTTTCTTATTTATTCGTTTATTCACTTATTTATAAAAATCATCAATATACTTTTTCATCCGTCAATCCATTTATTTGGTTATTTCGTTCCGTAGGAATTTATTCATGGATTTATCCATCCATAAATATATTTACTCCTTCACCTGTCCAATTATTCATTCAGTTATTTGCCGATTCAATTAATTCGTTAGTTATTTACTTCCTCACTTATTTATTAATTTATTTACGTATCAAATTATAGATTTACTCCTTCATTCATCCATTTATTAATTTAGTTCCTTACGTGTATTTTTATTTATTTATTTATTTATTCGTCCCTCCGGTGTTTCGCATTAAGTTAGTCCTTTACCTATTTAATTATTCGTTCATTAATTCATTCATTCATTCATTTATCTTTGTGCATTCAATATTTAGTTACATCGCTTTTTTCTTTGTCTATAAGTACATTCATTTGATTATTTATGTATTTGTTCTTTCCTCTGAACTTTCCATTCTTTCACGTGCTGCGCCGATTTACTATCCTTCTCATGTTCGCCTTCACTTTCGGTCGAAGCCGGAAGAAAAAAGGAGACCACGCAAATAAGATGTATATATGTATATGTATATATATATATATATATATATATATATATATATATATATATATATATATATATATATATATATATATATATATATTCTGAATTCACACACACACACACATATTAAGGTGGCACAATTTCGAGCTTCATTTTTTCCTTTTTCTCACCATCCAATTATCTTCTTTAAAAAGAAAAAAAAAATGTCGTGGAAGCTGCGAGCGCTAAAAAAAATGCAGATTTCCATGAAAAAATCGATGTTTTTTTTTCTTGCACTTCTCACTCATGAATTTCACGCTTTATAATTTTTAAACTAATCTCGCGAAAGCTATAGCCGGCCAATGAATATTTAGCGCTCGCTCAAGGTTTTCGTAATTCAGAATGTCCGTCAAAAAACGAATCTCGCTGCACTATAATTCCCTGTAGCATAAAAACAAAATAAACAGCGAAGTGTCACGCATTTTGAATAATTTATTATAATAATTCGTAATAAACACCAATTAGACGACATGTGTTATTATGTATTATGACGTTGCTCGTCACAGAGTACAGCTACGATTGGTCCGCAGTTTGACTAACGCGACAAACTTTGGGACGCATTACAATGCGCGGAAAACAGCTGCCATTTCACTTTTACGAATTAAACGACCTACAATTTTGATCATGGACAAGAGCTTTGAAGAATAATTTTATGAGAACGAAGATTATAATTCTTCGGTTAGAGGTGTGAGGGAACTTGAAAAATCTGTTTCTAAAGAAAATAGAATTAATTGTTTTGAAAATTTTATAACGCGTCAAGTTTATGAGCGAAAAGGGTGAACAAAATTGTGAAAATTGGAAATTTTGAAGCTCCTGAGCGACCACTAAATATTCATTGGCTGGCTGGAGCTTTCGCGGGGTTAACGTTGAAATTATGAAGCATAGAATTCATGGGTGAGAAGTGGACGAAAAAAAAATCGATTTTTTAATGAAAATTTGAAGTCTTGAGTGACCTCTAAATATTTTTTGTTCGCTCGCAGCTTCTGCGACAATAATTTTCTTTTTCTTTAAAAAAAGATAATTGGATGGTGAGATAAAGGAAAAAATAGAGCTCAAAATTGTGCCACCCTAATATACACACACACACACACACACACACACATATATATACATATATATTATTTATATATATTAGGGTGGCACAATTTTAAGCTCTATTTTTTTCCTTTTTCTCACCATCCAATTATCTTCTTTAAAGAAAAAGAAAATTATTGTCGTAGAAGCTGCGAGCGAACAAAAAATATATACAAACAAAACAAAACAAAATATATATATATTTATATATATATATTTTATATGTATCTATATATAAAATTATTGTATAAAAGCATTTTCTAAATTAACATAAACAGTTCGTTTTCATTTCAAGTAGTTTTAATAAAAATAATAATTCCGAACGACGTTTAAAAAAATGTGCATTACGAATCACAGTATGCGATTGTTGAAAAACTTACGTAATTACTCCGAACATCGAGCCGAATAATAATTTTCCTTCTCGCAAAAAGGATGCGTTTTAATGTGCTCGCCACAATTTGCAACAAATATTGTTTTTGGTCTTCATTTTTCAAAACAACATATTGCTCCAAATAAACAGGCATACTTGTTGGACTTTCAGTGATGTAAACACCGTGTTCTTATTCATCAAGTGGTTGATATCATTTTCACAACCGAATTACATATATTGATTCTTAATGTGCAAATAAAAATTGTTGATGGTAAAAAAAAATATAGAAATAAGGATTGTGTATTGTTACAGAATAAATGTATACAGCACTAACTAAAAAATTGTTTAGAACCCTCAAATTTTGGAAAACTCTTTTTCTCAACATACCTCAATTCCCCGTTAAGAAAAAAAATCGTTTTTTTTAACCACCCTAATATATGGAAAATATTTACAAGTGGGGCTCCAGCCCTAATCGGCTCCAAACATTCTTTCACATGTTCGGGGCTATTCTGCAGTATGAAAATATGTTTTTTATGATAAAGGAGGGGTATTTTATTAAGAAAAAAAAATATTTTCCGGAAACCCAAACAACCCCAAACAAACACATGTCATTCGACGCATTTGATGTCACCAAACCCGTATCCTCCATACCTTTGAAAAGATAAAAAAAGCGTTTGGGGGTTGAAATAAGGGTTGAAATTGTCTTCCCCCGACTTAAATATTATAAACAAAGTGCCCTGAATTTCTAAACCCCTTTTCGATGTGTGTGTGTATATATATATATAGATATATATATATTTATATTTATATTTATATTAGGGTGGATAAGAAAAATGATTTTTTTTTTCGTTACGGAAAATTGAAGTACGATAAGAAAAAGAAAGTTTTGCAAAATTTGAGGGTATATTTTATATATATATTAGGGTGTGCGGAAAAAAATCGATAGTTTTTTTTTCTGTTGCATCCACCAAAAAAGGTGAATTAAGGTAAAAAATGAAGAATCCTCGAGGGAGAGCTCGAAAAAAAATTATTTCGAATGGCGCATTGCATTTGAATATTTTCCATAAGAATAACCCAGGAAAATATTGGGATTTCTGAATGTGGTAGTGCAACTCGTCAGAAAAAAATCACACAAAGATGTCATTAACATATTCTCATGGAGAATCGAATTTCCAACAAAACGTTTTTACGAAAAATTAGCTCAGAACAACCGTTCAAGTGGAATCGCTGTCTGAAATTAAATTGATAGAAAAAAAATAATTCAGAAGGCTGTAAAAATCGAATTTTTCGCTTTACGAAAAAACTTTTTGGGTTTTTTTTATAGAGATTGTTCTGCTCTAACATACAATTTGCATGAAATCGTTCTCAAAGTATTTCTCTGATACAAAAAAGAATCGAGTACAACAAGAAATATAAAAGACACGACGTCCATCATTGATCGTGTTTCGAAAAGTTTTATTGAATTAATTTGGTTTAATATGATAAAATTATTTGTTTTTACATTATAATGTTTGATAATCATCGTTCCTTTTTTTAAGAGTCTGTTTGTTGCAATTAGGGTATTTCTGTCGATGATTTTTCACTACGCCCAATAAATATTGTAGCTGCTCTTCGTTTTTTGTTAATGAACCGTTATATGCTTCTATCAAAGCGACACCACGTTCGGCTACGTTATTAACGACTTTTGGATTAACAAAATCTAAGCAACTCAAATAAGTGGCATTTTCCGGCCATAATTCTATATTTACTCTAAAAAAATCATGAGGTAAATTTAATTGCTGGAAAAGAAATAAGGATTCTTGAGTAACGAAATCGCTTATGTCTTCTTTCAGCACCATTTCCCCATAATTTTTTTTAACAATTACTCGCTCGGAAGGATTTTTGGATTTTTCTCGAGATTGCAGAGCTTGTACCATTTTTGCCTTCACACTTATCGGCACAGCATTGTCAAAAAACGACAAAGCAACAATTTTCTCGTTAAAGTACCACAAGTGACTAGCTAATTTCTCGAGGCAGCCTCCCCTACTGCAGGATTCACTTCGCAATAACGAATGAAATTTTGTAGCAGTGACAGATTTTGATTTGGGGGAAAAATGTTGCGGTTTCCCGTTCGTGGCGCTAGCGTGAAGCTTGTAATTTTGCACTACGAGCTACCGCATTCTGCCGCCAGGTGGCAGCGTGTGCTAGGGCGCGCACGCCGCTTAAATAAAAATATTAATTTCAGACAGCGATACCACTTGAACGGTTGTTCTAAGCTAATTGTTCGTAGGAACTTTTTTTGTAGGGAATTCAATTCTCTATCAGAATATCTTAATGACATTTTTGTGCGATTTTTTTCTGAAGAGTTTTACTACGACGTTCAGAAGTGCCAATATTTTCCTGTGTTATTCTTATGGAAAGTATTCAAATGCAATGCGCCGTTCGAAATAATTTTTTTTTTGAAATCCCCTTCGAGGATTCTTCTTTTTTTTACCTTAATTCACCTGTTTTTGGTGGATGCAACCGAAAAAAAAATATCGATTTTTTTCCGCACACCCTAATATATATATATATATATATATTAGGGTGTGCGGAAAAAAATCGATATATTTTTTTCGGTTGCATCCACCAAAAACAGGTGAATTAAGGTAAAAAAAAAGAAGAATCCTCGAAGGAGAGCTCAAAAAAAAAATTATTTCGAACGGCGCATTGCATTTGAATACTTTCCATAAGAATAACACAGGAAAATATTAGCACTTCTGAACGTCGTAGTAAAACTCTTTAGAAAAAATCTCACAAAAATGTCATTAAGATATTCTGATAGAGAATTGAATTCCCTACAAAAAAAGTTCCTACGCACAATTAGCTTAGAACAACCGTTCAAGTGGTATCGCTGTCTGAAATTAATTTTTTTATTTAAGCGGCGTGCGCGCCATAGCAGACGCTGACACCTGGCGGCAGGATGCGGTAGCTCGTAGTGGAAAATTACAAGCTTCACGCTAGCGCCATGAAAGGGAAACCGCGACATTTTTCCCCCAAATCAAGATCTGTCACTACTAAAAAATTTCATTCGTTATTGCCAAGTGAATCCTGTCGTAGGGGATTCACTGCCTCGAAAAAATTAGCTAGTCACTTGTGGTACTTTAATGAGAAAATTGTTGCTTTGTCGTTTGTTGACAATGCTGTGTCGATAAGTGTGAAGGCAAAAATGGTACAAGCTCTGCAATCTCGAGAAAAATCCAAAAATCCTTCCGAGCGAGTAATTGTTAAAAAAAAAAGATTGGGTGCTGAATGGTGCTGGTGCTGAAAGAAGACATAAGCCATTTCGTTACTCAAGAATCCTTATTTCTTTTCCAGCAATTAAATTTACCTCATGATTTTTTGAGAGTAAATATTGAATTATGGCCGAAAAATGCCACTAATATGAGTTGCTTAGATTTTTTTTTTAATCCTAAAGTCGTTAATAACGTAGCCGAACGTGGTGACACTTTGACAGAAGCATATAACGGTTCATTAACAAAAAACGAAGAGCAGCTACAATATTTATTGGGCGTAGTGCAAAATCATCGACAGAAATACCCTAATTGCAATAAACAGGCTCTTAAAAAAAGGAACGATGATTATCAAGCATTATAATGTAAAAACAAATTTTTACATTATAATGTAAAAATTATAATGTAAATTATAATTACGTGAAATTATGAAATTTCATTTAAGTACGTACATTTTATCTTATTAAACCAAATTAATTCAATAAAACTTTTCGAAGCACGATCAATGTTGGACGTCGTTTCTTTTATATTTCTTGTTGTACTTGATTCTTTTTTGTATCAGAGAAATATTTTGAGAACGATTCCGTGCAAATTGTATGTTAGAGCAGAACATTCTCTACAAAAAAAAAACCCAAAAAGTTTTTTTCGTAAAGCGAAGAATTCGATTTTTACAGCCTTCTGAACTATTTTTTTTTCTATCAATTCAATTTCAGACAGCGATTCCACTTGAACGGTTGTTCTGAGCTAATTTTTCGTAAAAACTTTTTTGTTGGAAATTCAATTCTCCATGAGAATGTGTTAATGACATCTTTGTGTGATTTTTTCCTGACGAGTTGCACTACCACATTCAGAAATCCCAATATTTTCCTGGGTTATTCTTATGGAAAATATTCAAATGCAATGCGCCATTCGAAATAATTTTTTCTGGAGCTCTCCTTCGAGCATTCTTCATTTTTTACCTTAATTCACCTTTTTTTGGTGGATGCAACAGAAAAAAAGTATCGATTTTTTTCCGCACACCCTAATATATATATATATATATATATATATATATATATATATATATACGAACTTGTGATCGCTGCCGTGGGAGGCACGGATAATAATCGATCCTCAATTATATGTAGATGCGTCGCGTCGTGCCGTTATTACCGGAAGAGTGGATTTGCAAGTAAATCCGAGATTGGCTTCTCCACCTTGGCGCAATATACGAACACCCTGAACACACACACACACACACGTACCCACATTCACACACACTCCACAATCCCGTTCACCCTGATTCATCCCTCGAAACGATATTCCACTGGCCATCGAATCCGACTCCGCGTGCGTTTCTCACCGGCTACGATATCACGTCATACACAAGCAAGCCGGAAATTTGCATAACGAGGAGGAACGATGATTATGCAAACTGGCTAACGCTCGCGCCGGCCCACGAATCCAACGTATCACGTTCGGCACCGGCACGTTGTTCCCCGATCTGATAAAATGCCGATCCGTCTCGTGTTACGAGCGTCACGTCGGACCTCGTTGATTCGGATCCTCGCACTTCCGGTAAATATGTGCAACGAAGCTTCAAAGCGGATGGGATAATGGAGAGCACCGCTTGAAATTCTTCGAGAATTCTTTTTGCGCGATAAAAAAACGGTATTTTAGTAATTAGGGTATTTAGGGAGAATGAGATAATTGAAGGAGGGTACGAGAGGTGCCTGGTTATTGAACATTCAAATAATTGGATACATTGTGTATATTCGTTCTTTTATTTATTTATTTATTTATTTATTTATTTATTTATTTATTCATTTATTTATGTATTTATTTATTTATTTATTCATTTATTTATTTATTTATGTATTCAATTATTTGTTTGAGTTTCACTGCTGTATTTATTTACTTATCCATTGTGTATTACAGTAGAGCGTCGATTATCCGATTCAATTCGAATAATCGAAAATTCGTATATCCGAACAGCAATATTCGGTAAAAAAAAATGAAAAATGATTTTTTTTTTTCTTTACGGAAAATTGAAGTACGTACAGAAGTATGTACGTAAGTACGTACGTATGACTAAGTACGTACTTACTTACGTAAGTAAGTACAAAAGAAAATTCGATAAAATATATATACTTAAAAATACAACGAACATTAATATGTTAACACTACAAGTACATTTTTGGTGAATTGCAAATAACCATTGTATCATTAGGGGCAGATATACACCTAGATGGTCGAGGTTGGGGATTTAGAAACTATGAATATTCCGTTGACCGTAGAAGACCTACACTATGGGCCTGGTATCGATGATTCCATGTAAGTTGACAAATTTCATGATTTATTCATTCCCACATGTTCAAACGTGTTTTTCTCAAAACCGCGTTTTTCAAATCGGTACCCAAAATTGCTCGAAAACCAATGAACCGATTGCCTTGAGGTTTTTTTGTGGTTATTCTATACACCATTATCTAGTACTCGTCATAGGATTTTTTTCCCCGTTACTTAGTTTTTGTTTTATAGGCAAAATAATAACTAATTTTTGGCCCAAAAATCACTATTTATGTTCAAACGTCCGCCATTTTGTTATAAATCGATATTTTCAAAATCGGCTATGACAAGTACGAGATTAAAGTATCTAATTTAATAATCTTTTTGGTTCTTTTTTTTCAGCTGATTTTTTAAGAAACGCCAGTGGGTACCATATACGCAGATATTTTTACGACGCTCCAAGTATCATACAATACCCTTGTATATTTTTGATATTTTTAAATAAAGAAAATTAAACATATCCTTGAATGTATATACTTTTGGATAATTAAAACCCCAATCCGAAATTTCAAATAGTTTTCCTTGAAAAAATTCACAAAAATGACCCTTTTTCCGGCTCCTAGGTGTATATCTCCCCTCAACGAAACAGAACGAAGTTAAATATGTATTTAAAAATAATCAGCATTCGTACATCTTTGAGTTCTTATCTATTTATTGTTGAAAAAGTCGACAAGTTTCTTCCGATTCACAACGGAAGCTCGTTTTTTTGCTGCCAAATCTCGACTGCTAGCGGAAAGCAAAGTGCGCGCGAGCGCAAACCGAGAAAGTGGATGGGACCTACAACAATGTATACACCGTATAACAATCAGCGTAATCATTCGAATAACTGAGCATTTGGATGAACAAAAATTATTGTTTGTATAATTGATATTTTGGATAAACCAAATCGCCATTCGGACAACTGACGTTCGTATAATCGTCGCTCTACTGTATTCACTTATTCATTCGTTTGTTTATTTCTTTTTTTATTTATTTATTCATTCTTTCATTTATTTGTTTATTAATTTACTCATTTATTAATGAATTCATTAATTCATTAATTAATTTATTTACTCATTCGTTCATTTATTCATCTATTTGTATGTTTATTTCTTTATACAACAACAGCTTGGCGGCGAAATTTTCAAACATTTTTCCAACAATAAAAGATTGCGAGGCCGATTTCTCCGATTTCGATGAAATTTGGCATGCTTTCAGAATGGGTAAAAATAGGCGACACGTATTTTTTTATATCTGCGGAAGTCGATTTTTAAGCAGTGAAACGCACCCTCGAAAATAGGGGTGTTTTTCGTTTTTCGTCGACAACGTTATCGTTCTCGTCTCCAATGTATAGTACACGAAAAAATAAACATTGTTACAGTTTGACATTTTTTCATATCTCGTACTGTTAAAAAGTTATCGACGAGAAACGAAAAACACCCCCATAAATGATAAATGATATTTTGGATAAACCAAATCGCCATTCGGATAACTGACGTTCGTATAATCGTCGTTCTACTGTATTCATTTATTCATTCGTTTGTTTATTTCTTTTTTATTTATTTATTCATTCTTTCATTTATTTGTTTATTAATTTACTCATTTATTAATGAATTCATTAATTCATTAATTAATTTATTTACTCATTCGCTCATTTATTCATCTATTTGTATGGTTATTTCTTTATACAACAACCGCTCGGCGGCGAAATTTTCAAACATTTTTCCAACAATAAAAGATTGCGAGGCCGATCTCTCCGATTTCGATGAAATTTGGCATGCTTGTAGAATGGGTAAAAATAGGCGACACGTATTTTTTTATATCTGCGGAAGTCGATTTTTAAGGGGTGAAACGCACCCTCGAAAATAGGGGTGTTTTTCGTTTTTCGTCGACAAAGTTATCGTTTTCATCTCCAATGTACAGTACACGAAAAAATAAACATTGTTGCAGTTTGACATTTTTTCATATCTCGTACTGTTAAGACGTTATCGACGAGAAACGAAAAACACCCCCATAAATGATAAATGATATTTTGGATAAACCAAATCGCCATTCGGATAACTGACGTTCGCATAATCGTCGCTCTACTGTATTCATTTATTCATTCGTTTGTTTATTTATTTTTTTATTTATTTATTCATTCTTTCATTTATTTGTTTATTAATTTACTCATTTATTAATGAATTCATTAATTCATTAATTAATTTATTTATTCATTCGCTCATTTATTCATCTATTTGTATGTTTATTTCTTTATACAACAACCGCTCGGCGCCGAAATTTTCACACATTTTTCCAACAATAAAAGATTGCGAGGCCTATCTCTCCGACTTGGATGAAATTTGGCATGCTTGTAGAATGGATAAAAATAGGCGAGACGTATTTTTTTATATCTGCGGAAGTCGATTTTTAAGGGGTGAAACGCACCCTCGAAAATAGGGGTGTTTTTCGTTTTTCGTCGACAAAGTTATCGTTCTCATCTCCAATGTACAGTACACGAAAAAATAAACATTGTTGCAGTTTGACATTTTTTCATATCTCGTACTGTTAAAACGTTATCGACGAGAAACGAAAAACACCCCCATGAATGATAAATGATATTTTGGATAAACCAAATCGCCATTCGGATAACTGACGTTCGCATAATCGTCGCTCTACTGTATTCATTTATTCTTTCGTTTGTTTATTTATTTTTTTATTTATTTATTCATTCTTTCATTTATTTGTTTATTAATTTACTCATTTATTAATGAAATCATTAATTCATAATTAATTTATTTATTCATTCGCTCATTTATTCATCTATTTGTATGTTTATTTCTTTATACAACAACCGCTTGGCGCCGAAATTTTCAAACATTTTTCCAACAATAAAAGATTGCGAGGCCTATCTCTCCGACTTCGATGAAATTTGGCATGCTTGTAGAATGGGTAAAAATAGGCGACACGTATTTTTTTATATCTGCGGAAGTCGATTTTTAAGGGTGAAACGCACCCTCGAAAATAGGGGTGTTTTTCGTTTTTCGTCCGACAAAGTTATCGTTCTCATCTCCAATGTACAGTACACAAAAAAATAAACATTGTTGCAGTTTGACATTTTTTCATATCTCGTACCGTTAAAACGTTATCGACGAGAAACGAAAAACACCCCCATTTTCGAGGGTACGTTTCACCCCTTAAAAGTCGGGTTGCGCGGATATAAAAAAATACGCGTCTCCTGTTTTTACCGATTCTACAAACATGCGAAATTTCATCGAAATCGGAGAGATCGACCTCGCGACCTTTCCTCGTAAGTCCGCTTGTCCTGATTCCGGACTCGATTGCGAGCGCCTGCATTTGCGGTAGCCCGTCGTATTTCCAGGCTTCGTTTCGCCCGGACGAAGCAGAATCGCAGAAAGCAATTGCCCATGGAAAGAGTGTCGGCAAGCTGCAAAGATCGATCGCAAGCTCATCCGTATCGAAGTTCAACCTCCTATTTTCATTTTCCTCATTTTTCACTCACGGTTTTCCTTCAACTTTTCCTCCATCGCGCCAACTTCATTTTGCCCGCAACTTCGCGGATAATTCCGTAATTTTTTATTATTTTTTTTTTGTTTGTTTTTTATTATTCATTACCATCGCGAGTTTTGCGATGGCCACGCAATTTTTTTCGCCATTCGATGAAATTCGCCGATGAAGCCTCGGGTACTCGGGGAAATTGTATAATTTCATTAGTTGCGTAAAAGAAAGAAAAGAAAATGCGAAGAGCGAGAAAAAAAAACGCGAACGTTTGGCGAGGTCGTCGAAAAAAGATGAGATCACGAACCTCCTCTCCCCTGCGCCACTCCTCGTTGGTTGGCGCACATTTTTAAATACGTATATCGAGCGCGCGCAGGTAACAAGGAACGGACGTCGTTAACGTTAATTAGAGGCGATTTTACGTGGAATTTAAGTTTCGTAATTACACGATAATGGCTCGTCGCGTTATCGCTCGCGCACTTTAGCCTCGCGACCCTACCCGGAGACCTTCAACCATCGCGCTCCTCCCCCCCCCGCTCCTTTTTCTTCTTCTTCTTCTTTTCCTCTCCTCCTCCTTCGCCGCTCGTATACGAGAGCAAGTTGCTTCATGGACTAAAGTTTAACAGGGAGTAAGGGTGAAGTGGGTATGTTGTTACTTAGCCACTTATATGTACAGACGTGGCTAAGTACATAAATATATACTTCGTATCAACCCGGTTCGAAACTCAATATGTATATATGGGATATTCCACGCCATTTCACCTAGCCCGTGACCCCGACCATTTTTGGTTTTCCTGATTTTTTTTTGAAAAATTATTCCGCGTGAAAGGAATATCCACACCAATTTTCAGATTTTTATCTCTTCTCCTTCAGGACTTATTTGCCAAAATGGTCGATTTAGAAGTTTTGGAAGACGTTTAAACGCTGATAACTCCTGAACTAATTGAGCTATCGACCAATGGCACTATATATTTTTCTCATTTCACAGCATACGTTCGTTAAAAAATGTGAAAAAAATTATCAATTATCAATGTCAACGTTTTTCTTGCGTCTAAAGTGAAAACTATTTGTTTTTAGAGATGAATGCCTCTTTTCGATTTTTGCAAAAAATTCTCTAAAATAGAGTGACCCATTCTATGATTTTTAAGACTAGTCTCATCGTGGACCCATTTTTCCTTCTATTTTTTCCGAATTAATGTTGATTTAGTTGAAAGATTGTGTCTTCCAAGTCCATGCCGCTTATGCCATTTTTCGGATATTGTGTTCCACACATAACCTCGATGTTTGTACATAAAAAAAGATCGTACTTTTCAAATAAATAATACATTTTATTAATAAATTAAAATGTCAGGTCATTTTGAGACACGTTTTATGTACATGTACATTTTTGTATATGCATATCTATATATGTGTCTCTCTCAATCCATGATACGTAAATGATCAAACAACGGTATTGTACACACTGCAAATTATTAATGTTTGATATGTCAAATTTCCAGTTAATTAATCAAATTATATATATATATATATATATATATATATATATATATATATATTAGACTGATTCAAAAAAAAAAAATTTTCTGGATTCTCGTGCTATTGTTGGGCACTGATAAAACAAAATTTCTCTAAAAAGATGGGCGCGGTCACTCAATTTTTAGAGGTGGCTATCTCGACTTTTTTGTATTTGAATTTTTTTTAACGAACGTATTGCATTTAAACATAGTCATGGCTTCGGATTACGGATAAAAATCGGAAAAGTTTTGAGTTTGTTCTTTTACAAATATAACAGAGAAAAACTGACCATACGTCGAAGTGCACACGAAACGATGAAAGAAATTTTCGAACAATGGAAATGTGCTGAAATTCCAACGCGTCGATTGAATAACGCAATCTTGAAATCAATAAAACTCCATCTAGTCTGGAAACAACTTTTAAAAAATCGAGTTAAAAAGAATTTGCCGTCACAAATATCGAAGAAGCGTAAATTTAAGAGAGATTTGGACAAACTGTTCAACGTTGCACATTTTCTTTCTGCCCAAAATGTTAACGAACTTGAGAATGGCTGGGAAGAAATGTAAATGAGTTTGAAGATAATATAAGCGTAGCATTTTGAAAATGTAAATATACGATTTATGAATAAAAGCTTATAATTTAATTTTTCGTAAAAAGTGCAAAATGTTAATGCGTATAAATAAATCTACATGAATAACGAGAGTAGTATAGACGCCATTATTGATCTACCTGGATTTGAATTGTGAATATTGCACCCTTTTCAAATTGTTAAAGTTTATTTTTGTTACGAAAAAGCTGCTGGATGTGATTTTTATCCGTAATCCGAAGCCATGACTATGCTTAAATGCAATACGTTCGTTAAAAAAATTCAAATACAAAAAAGTCGAGATAGCCACCTCTAAA
>OZ023318.1:55426897-55447188 GCA_964007375.1 Ophion obscuratus | reverse complement strand
AGTTCAGTGCGTGGCGGACGACGTATCACGGGACGGGTTCTATAGGTTCTCGACCACGTACACAATCTTAATGTCGAATAGCAATGAAATTATTTTCCACATTTCCCTTTTCATAATTGTTGCAAAATAATTAGTCTGGGGAAACACTGAGCAGTTTTTACATTGATTATGATTTGTGTCCCATAATTGTGAGGCTTTCAATATATACATATATACATATACATGTATTTTTTAAAACGTAATGTGTACGTCATTTAATAACAGTATTTTATGGATACCGATTATTATTAATGCACGAAGCGTAGCATACCTAGTCAAGTAATTAAATATATGAGTATGGGTGTGTGTGTGTGTTTTGAATATGTAATATGCAATTAGCCAAGGAAAGGGATTTTAAACTCACGGACACATGTAACATTACAAATTAAATATAGTTACATACTTAACGGGGTATTCCTCTCTGGAAGCCCACTTAAAGGGCCAGAATAATCCATTTTTTTTCTAGTAACACATTGGTTAGAATAAATTAATTTTTTCCCAATATGTTTTACACATGGTTGTGGTTACCATGTAATTTTTTCGGAAGAAAAGCGTTCAATGTGTTCGTGGTGCTGCAGTTGGCGTTGCAGTCCTCCAGTGGCAAGGTCCGAAACGGCGGGATCTCTACCAGGCTCAAATGTAATTTGTAACGAAGACAAAAAAAAGTTCTTCAAATATGTCCAACGGGCTATGGTTTCATGGTCCTCTTTTTGAAATTTCGAAAAAATACGAAAAATGATTTCTTCTCCAAAGATAACCTCATTTTTCTCTTGAAAAAACTGCGTGCTAAAGTCACTCTGTTTTAGAGAATTTTTTCAAAAAATCAAAAAAGGCAATCATCTTTTTAAAAAAATCGTTCTCATTTTAGAAGCAAAAAAACGGTGCCATTGATAATTGATCATTTTTTTCATATTTTTTAACGAAAGTATGCTTCGAAATGAAATAAAATTGTATAGTGACTTTTCTCGATATCTCAATTAGTTCTGGAGTTATCAGCGTTTCAACGTTTCCAAAACTTCTGAAATCGAATTTTTTTGGAAAATTATAACTCCTAAAAGAAAAGAGATACAAACCTAAAAATTGGTGTGCACCTTTCATAGGGTACAATTTTACGAAGGAAAAAAATGGGAAAAATAAAAATGGTCGGCTTCACGGGCTAGCTGAAATGGCGTGGCCCATATATATATATTGTAAGTGTAGGTGTCGATATTACAATATAATGGACAGTGAGCCAGTAGGGATCAGGTAGCGAGCAGATAGAAAGGAGGTGAACAGCGATCACCAGAGATACCCGATTGTGGGCGATCTGCACGATATCGGCCCACGATTACTAGAGGGTCGGACTAAATTCTAATTGAGCGGTGGCCGCCGAAGAGAAAACACTAGTACGAAAAATACCCTCATAAGGCCTACCTCTCTACTAACTGCCGCAACCACAAGACCATCGCCGGGAAGGGCAACACTCATAAAAGGACATTGATCACGCCCTGGAAGGAGTCAGTACAACCAGAGTTGGGCGTAATTCTATTTATAAATACGAATACGAATTTATTCACATCGTGATTTTCATGTGGATATAAATACAAATTTATTCATACTTCACTTATTGTAAATACGAATAAAAATCAATTCGTATTCACAAGTGTGAATACGAATTTATTTGTATTCACATGCATGCATACAAATGCAATTGTATTGACAAATATTCTGAACATACAAATAAATTCACAGAAAAATTGTGAATATTTACAAAAAATCCTGTGAATGAAAAAAAAATCACATAAAAATCTGTGAATGGAAATGTATTCACAAAAAATTGTAAATACGAATTAATTCACAAAATAAGTTGTGAAATTTTTCGTATTTAAGACAAATTAAAATCAAATTCACCATGATTAGATTAAAATTTACACGAAAACTGAGTTCTTACTTGTTGAGTTCAACACAATGTTTTCTCTCAAAATACGTGAGGACTCACTTGTGGTGTAAGATTTAATATAATTGTCGTGAATTCGATGTTAATTTTCTTTAACTCGAGGAAATTCACAACTTGTTTTGTGAATTTATTCATATTTATAATGTGATATTTGAAACTCACAACGTTTTTTGCAAAAATTTCGTTGCCTCGACGCAATGTTTTCTCTCAAAATACGCAAGAACTCACTTTTGGTGTAAATTTTAATCTAATCATTGTGAATTTGATTTTCATTTGTCTTAAATACGAAAAATATCACAACTTATTTTGTGATTTTTTTTGTATTTACAATTTCTGTGAATACATTTGCATTCACAGATTTTGATGTGAATTTTTTTTAAATCCCAGGATTTTTTGTAAATATTCAGATTTTTTGTGAATATTCACAATCTTTTTCTGTGAATTTTATTTGTAAATTTAGAATATTTGTGAATGCAATTGTATTTGTATGCATGCATGTGAATACAAATAAGTAAAGTATGAATAAATTTGTATTTATATTCACATGAAAATCACGATGTGAATAAATTCGTATTCGTATTTATAAATAGAATTATGCCCAACTCTGAGTACAACTCCTGCTCAGTGAGATGTTCGGGGCCAACCATCGAAATCTATTGGCACGGATACACTCGTCAGACCGCAAGAAAAGCTGTGAGAAATATTAAGGATCAATCAAATAAAAGTAGTGTAAATAAATATAATAGTAACAAAAAAAAACGTTACAACATACATGGGTATATGGGTAACAATAGCATTATATATAGAAAATTTTAGTGAGGGTAAGGGCGAACGATATATAATTCTATACTTACAAGGCACACTACTAACGCCTTCGATTTTGTTAAAACTCATATATGTGATAAAGCATTGAAAACTATAAGACACGTATTCCATTTATCGGCAGAAAAACCGCATCAAGGCGGGAAACAACTCCTCAAAGGAAGGCGTGTTACCCCTTCCATTAATTTTTTTCTAATATTGCTATATTAGATTGCTATATCGTTTTACTTTTATATTTTTTTATATTTTTTATATTTTTATATTTTTATATTATATTTTTATATTTTTCAAATATTTTTACTTTTATATTTTATTGCTATATTGTTTTACATAGAAGCAATTGGGTTTTTGTTTCATTCAGATCGGTGGAATGCTTGTAGGTGAAACTGCAAAATCATCCCTCGACACTGGATTCCCCCCTTAAAATTGTTCTTATGCCAGAAAAAATAAAAATGTGTCCAATAGTTTTGAATGCATTATCACATATATGAGTTTCAACGAAATTGAAGGTGGATACTTAAGTGATTTTCCTTGTTAGCCCTGCGTGGATCTATATATGGGGAATTCCAGATCAACTCACGTGATCATCGGCCTGAACCCCTCGGATTCAGTTGACGTTTTCTTTCGGGCATATTTTGGTGCAAAAAAGAGGTTATTTCTTTCAGATTTTTATCTCTTGTTTTACCCCATAAAATAACTTTTTTTTCCATAACTTTTGAGTAAAAACTAATTTCGACCAGGTTTGAAATTCTGAAACTTTTTCATAAAATTTAGAACTAACAACAAATATTTTCATCCCAGTTTGAGAGTGGGCCGAGAATAATTTATATATTTTTTTAATTAAAGAAATGTTTTTTTCCAAATTTTAAAAATTAAATATCTCAATGATGGTTCCCTGTAGGAAAGAAAAAAAGAAAAATCATATCCTGATAAAAAAACTTTTCCCTATATTTTGAGAGTAAAGGGCTGAAAATTCGTCGAATAATTAGAATAACATTAAAAAAGCTATATTAGTAGATACTATAAAAATATCGCTAACTTGTGTCGCCATGAAAAAACCTACGGTATCAAAGCGGAGTGGCATTTCTTTGCTACTGGGCATGGCAAAGGTCCATGCGGTGGAATTGGCAGCACTGTCAAAAGTGAAGCTGCAAGAGCAAGTCTACAGCGTCGGAGTGATAAGCAAATAACAACTGCAACAGAAGTATATGACTGGGAAAATGAAGCTGGACGACTTCCAAATATAATTGTTCAGTATTCAAGTGGAGAATTTTTATAAAAAAGAAAAACCTGCCTTCGAAGAATCTTTTGAAAATGTCCGTAAGGTGAAAAATCTGCAAATAGTTCACTGTCTAATCCCCGAAGCAGATGGTACAGTAATTGTGAAAGATAACGCCACTTCGACATCCCACAAAAAAAATCGGATTCTCCCATGAACTGAAAAGTTTTTTTTTAAAGATAACAGTAGAAAATAAAGTTCTCTTTATACTTGAACTGTTTCAATTTTGTTAAATGACCTTGTATAGTAAATGTATGGTTTGTTTAAAGTAAAATATCCCTTTTCATCGTTATTTTAATTATTAGGCGAGTTTTCAGCATTTTACTCTCGAAATATAGGAAAAAAAATGTTCATCAAGATATTATTTATATTTCTTTTTTTTTCTTACAGGGAACCATCATTTATATTTTTTTTACTTTGGAGAAAAAAAATTGTTTAATTAAAAAAATGTATAAATTATTCTTGGCCCGCTCTCAAACTATAATGAAAATATTTGTTTTTAGTTCTAGATTTTATGAAAAAAAATTTAGAATTTTAAACCTGGTCTAAATTCATTTTTATTCAAAAGTTATGGAAAAAACATATTTTTTGGGCCAAAATATGCCCGAAAAAAGACGTCAACAAATCCGAGGGGGTCAGGCCGATAACCACGTCAGTTGACCTGGCATGTTCCATATATATATATATATATATATATATATATATATATATATAATATAAAATATCAATATAAAAATATCAAAAAATATCAATATATATATATATATATTGATATATGTTTCGGAAACTTTTAATATATAATATTATTGTTCGCCATAGCCCATATTCGTACCCATATATGGCTAACAATAATACTATATATAAAAAGCTTTTATGGGGTCAAGGCGGAGTATTATTTTATTTCCTGAGTTTCAACGTTTACCCTTTCGGGTTTTTACCTATTACCGTTTCCTATCACTCCCTACCCGCAACTTCGCTGATATAACCTAACTTCCGTTAGGTTATATCAGCGCGCGCGTGTGTGTGTATACAAGTAGTTAACTACGTAATAACTTGGCCCACGACGAAAGTTTCCGTGCTCGCTACTCCGAGGCAAGCTCGCGAAAACTCTTGATAGTACGATAACACGTCTACGCGATGAAAGAGAATTTCGGGTTTTGGAATTGCATCGCAAAACATAGTTCCGCATAAAGATGATTCAGCCATACTCGTAGCTGCGATCAATTGGCGCTTGCTCCGCGTTCAATTTGAATTGTGAGCATCCTGGCACTTGCTAATTGCCCTCTTAAGGTATTCCTCTTGCGAACCCGAATGTTTAACAGGTAACTGATTTTCGTCTATAATGAAGTAAAAATACATTCCAGTATACTGGCAAAATTTCAAGCCAAGTTACCGAACTTTTAACGAAAAATCTTCTCATTTATACGGCGCTTTATGGACATGACATACTGGTCACATTTCTATCACAAATTTATACACTAAATAACTCTAGTAGTCTGATATGAAATGCTCAGGCGTGTAAAAAATTCCAAAGAATTCGTAACGCCGATAAAATCAGGGGGTCACCAAATGTTTAAGGGACAACACCACTGTGACGGCTTCAAAAAATCGATTTTTTGAAAACCATCTAGAAAAATGTAAAATACATTTAAGATTAAGATGTCGTTGGACCCAGGTCGAAAAAATAATTATTTTCGGAGATATTGAATATTTTTTGGAGCGGTGCAGCGCTCCGTGACGCTCGGGGTCCCGCGCAGCTGTGCGCCTCAGGGTCGGCAGGTATATCGGGCCTTTCCCAGGTCCTGCGGGTCTTTCCCAGGTATTCTTTTGTCTCCCTTCACAATAACCGGCTATTGTTATAAATATAGTTTCGAAAAAAAGCCATAGGTGGCGATAATTGAAAAATTTTCAAGTCGTCAATCGTCAATCGTCGATATTGCAGCTGATATCGCGGTATTATTATTCAATGATGGCCTGAGAAGCCTCATGAAAGTTTTGGAGACGTTGGGGATAACTATCGGCCCAAATTGTTTCAATTTTTGCGTTGAAACCGACGCAGCGCGGATCGAGCTGGCGGAGCGCTCGCTCACAGACGCTGCAAAAGAGGCAAGAAGAGCCTCTACAAGTTCGAGAAAAGATGCTAGGGACAATGATTTGCTTCTTGAAGGCCAGCTATATGGTGCCGGCATCGCTGATTAAAGGTAAACAAATTTTTTTCCATTTTATCGCATAAATTAACAAACCTAAAACTTTGAACGCGTTTTTCTCAAAACCACTTTTTTGAGTGCGGCACGCAGCAGAACTCGAGCAATTTTTATCCGATCGACTTGAAATTTGGACTGCATCAATAAAACTAGATTATCTAAAGAAGTACATAGGATTTTTTTGATATCTCAATAATAAAAAAAGTTATAGCCTATTTTCGACGAGAAATTTTGCTCGAAAATCGTCCTTTAATTTCAAAAGCGTGCCTATTTTGTAAAAATCAATATTTTTTCAAATCCCTATGTACTTCTCTTCAAAATATCATATTATTAACGAAAACACTCGGTATTTTTTTTCAGATCGACTTTGAAGAGAGTTCTGCTGCGTGCCGCGAACCACTGCAGAGGTAACGGTACCTGACGCGGGAGCTTCCCCAGCGTCACCATGGGGCGTGAAAAATTTGAAATTTTTTTTTTATGTATCTTCAATAAACAACGAACAAAACAAAATTTTTTTTTTCGAATATCTCTTTTTTTTCCCATAAAAAAAAATTATTTAAAAATGGCAAAAAAGCAAGGGGTCACAGTGATGTTGTCCCTTAAGGAACATATTGATGATAAAACTCGGAAGAATTATCGTTGCCACGATTTTTCACAGTAAGTGTAAAAATGTTTAAATTTACTAAACTTGCGCGATTTTTTAAATCCCAGTTTATCGTTCGGTCTGATAATTAATGGGAACTTATTTTTTATTAAGCGCCACTGCAGAAGGGCCCTGCTTATGTCCCTACAAAATACGGCCCTCCGCGACAGGAATACCTTAAGGTTGTCATGGGTTTTAGCCGTCGGGGGTGAAGTACGAGGGGCGCCCCATGCTTATGCACGGAGCCGATCGACTGTTACCAACCGTTAGCTTTCAAATAATCGTCATATTAAACGTACGTCTTCGAACTATTTTTCTACATCTATTTGTAAAAATATGCGTTTTTGGACATTCGGTGAATACATTAAGGGGTAAGGCCACTGTAACGGCCCAAAAAAAAAGGTTTTTTCACTAATTTTTTGCTCCCGAAATTGAAGGTATTTGAAAAAAAAACTTTTAATGGTGGTATCGGGCATACATTAAACTTTATTATAAAATTTTTTTACAGTAAAAAAAAACAAAATGGCGGTTCCACAGCTATCTTCCCGGGACATGTTTTGCTTCCAGGACTCCGCGGCACGCAGCACCACTGGTGCACTTTTGAATCTAGAACAAAAAAAAAAAAACCATTAATCTAGAGGGCTATAGCTAGAGAATGTCGATCGGATTTTAAAAAGTATCAATTTTTGTGGATTTGGCGTGCGTTTGAAAAAAAAAATTGATTTTTGACGAAAAAAACGGCAAGTTTTTTGTTAATAAAAAATCAATAAATAAAGTTCTTGAAAATTCCGATCGACATTCTCAAGATAATGTAAATGTTCACATCTGGTTAAAATTTCAAGTAAAAAAAATGAAAATTGTTCGAGTTATGCTGCGTGCCATTTTGAAAAACCATGTTTCGAGAAAAACGCGTTTAAAGTTTTGCGAATAGTTTTTTATTGGAAAAAATTAAAAAAAGAAGTTAAAAGGATTTAAACTATTTTTAAACTAGAGGGTTTAAACTATTTTTTAAGCCAATAAAAAAAATCGATTTTTCAAAAAATTTACAGTGGCCTTACCCCTTAAGTGTTTTCATTAGTTTGTATAATTATTTTCTATAACTTTTTCTCGCTCAATAAAGGGGTTATCCCCACTTGCGATTTTGAAAAAATCGATTTTTTTTATTGCATTTTTTTGAAGTATAAGCATCTGAGAATATGTCCTGAAAATATCAAGTCGATCCGAAAAAAATTGACTGAGATATGAGCGTTGAAAGAGAAGAATCCGTTGTGTAAACGACCGGCTAATTGAAACTTTAAACACGTTTTTCTCAAAATGGCATTTCTGAAGTCGCTGACCAAGATTACTCGAACACTAATGAACCGATCTTCTTGAAATTTTGCAGGCTTATTTAATACATAAAAATGTAGTCTTTAATCGTTCGATTTTTTTTTTCGAAAAAAATGGCCGTTTTATAGCCAAAAAACGGCCGTTTTTTTTCGTTAAAATCGAACCATTAACTTTGACTGTCCGCCGTTTTGTGAAAAACGAATATTTTTTAAAATCCTTCGATTAAAGACTAGTTTATACTTATATTTGACTAAATCCGTCCGCATTTTTTTTCAGGTGATCCACTTCGCCGCAATGTTGGTCACCGCAAACCGTGTATATAAAAACATTATTTCATTGACGGCCATTTGCCGCTAAACAATGTAATATTTTTTAATAAAAAAATTACTGAAAGTTCTTCAAGATGTGTTCTTTAAGATGGTATATTGATCGATTAAAAAAGTTTTGTAGTTTTCTTTAAAAAATGTCATGAAAAAGGCCTTTTTTTTGCGCTACAAGTGGGGGTAAGGCCTTAACGCGAACCGAATTGGCAGTGTCGTAAATCGTGATCTCACGATGCCCAGGTTGGCAGAAGTGTCGCAAAGTTAGAGTTATATGCGCCCCGTTCGTAACCTCAATATCGGCTCACGGAGCTGTCAAAAATCAATATCGATCCGAGTAAAAAAAATCCGCTGAAAAGAAAAAGTATGTAAGGTCCCAATTATTAAACACTATCTTGCATTTTTATTATTTCTCATTCACCTGCATGCATTTATTTATTTATAAAAATTTCATTACATATATGGAACTTTTAGCTATCGAAATGTTTTAATTTTTAGAGAAATTTTTTAATTTCTCTTTCTTTTAATAAAGCTTTTCTCTTTAATTAATAGAGAAAAGCTTTAATTAATAGAGAAAAAAATGATTTAATCAGCAACGGTGACCCGATTTGACGTGTCGTGGTAACTGCTTATCGTTTTTGCTAAGACGCGTCGCGTCATGCGTGAGGGCATAAAAAATTCAAAAACTGTCGCACCTCAAAAAGTAAAGGCGTTTCAGGTTCCTCAGAAAATGTCCTACAAATAACAATTAAATTTTTTTAAAATTAATTATTTGTTAAGAAATACGGTGTTCGATCATTGGGACATAGAAAATGCAGTGTGTCCCAATTATTGAACACTCGAATTCTCTAAGATGGCATTATTAAACCCATCAAAACATCGAGACAGTTAACGTGTGACAGATCGTGTGAATCGGATTTATTCAAACAAAAACTGTAAGTTCCTGAATAAACTTACCTTTATTCTTTTAATAATAACTCTAAGATCGTCATATATATTTTTTATTTGTATTTTCGTGCAATGAACATAAAAAGAAAAGTAAAAAGAAAATATAACCTAAGTGTAACCTAAAAATACGAATGTAACTATCAATATTTTTTGCTCTCCGATATTTCAGGGAGCCAAGCTGCGACAAAATCAAACAAAAACAGAACATAAAAACGAGGAAGCTGAAAAGAAATATAAAATCAAGTTCGGCGTTGAAAAGCAAAAATAAACCAAATGCGAATGAACCAAAAACCTGCTGAAAGAGACTAAATATATCTTTTTATATTTTTACATGATTAATAAAAGATTCTTTAAGTGTTTGATTTTATTTCTTAATATTGTACCCAAAACAATATTTTCAGAACGGAAAAAGAATTCTCGAGAGTGATCGATAACTGGGACATGCCTTTTCAATATTAGGGACATAGGCACTTCCAGTGTTCAATAATTGGGACATTCACATGCTTTCCATTGTTATTCTTTTTTTTTCATTTGAAATCATTTAAAAATAATTAAAAGGGTAATTTTTCGAAAGTAAAAATATCAAAGTATCATTTGAACATGAAAGCTATGGTTTTTTTCTTGATTGTATATTTTTACCCACCGAATTCAATCCCCCAGATCCTTAGCTGTTTAATAATTGGGGGCTGTCTATAATCTCGGAGAAATAAAAAACTTTAATAATTTTCCGTTATTCTAATAAAAAAATTATGTATGAAATAAAATCCGTGTTATTTTGTCTGTGCCTAGAAATGTCTAGAAATATATAATTTCTGAACATAGTTATCAAAATAATATTAAGAAATTATTACCAATTAAGAGAATAAGGAGCATTAATATTCGTTGTTAATTATCCTGACCGAGTAGTTTGAGGTTGCCGGGCATAATTACCGAATGGCGATAAGAAAGGTAGCAGTTGCGCCGTCTACGACGTTGCCATGATTGCACAGTCCAATATTTTGTGTGATTGATTTTCGCACGAATTCGCTATCAAAAACATTAATCATTTTATAACTATAGTGTAAATCCTCATTTTCACTGCACCAAGGGTTAGTCCGATAATTAGTCGTATCTATTTTTTCAGCTCCGTGGTAACATTCACTTACACGGAACATCCCTCAGGTGACAGTCTTCGATTTTGTTGAAATTTGGATATGTTATAAAGCACCGAAAAGTAAGCGATACGTATTTTTTTTATCGGCGGAAAAACGGTTTTGAGGGGTGAAACGAACCCACGAAAATAGGGGTGTTTTTTTATCGTTCGTTCTCATCTCCCATGTATAGTGCACAAAAAAAACAAACATTATTGCAATTTGAAATTTTTTAATATCTCGTACCGTTAAAACGTTATCGACGAAAAACGAAAAACATCCCCATTTTTGAGGGTGCGTTTCAGCCCTTAAAAGTGTTTTTCCGCCGATGAAAAAAAATCGTATCGCTTACTTTTCGATGCTTTATAACATATCCAAATTTCAACAAAATCGAAGCGTGTCACCCGAGGGATGTTCCTTGTAAGCAGATATTAATAATAATGCACCGAAAAATGATCGGGAGTTTTCCATAAGCGTAATGTAATTAGCCCACGAAATACGTCGAGTTGCCGATTTTTTATTTAAAAATCGGTACTATGAATCGTATTCAAACTGCGCAGGATGATCGGTAAACGTGGGCGAACGTTGCACATCGCTTCCTCGTTATTTGTCTCGAGGGTGGCGAGTTCAACGTGGATTTCGGCGGCTCGTAGGGTTATTCCAATTGTGCCCTCCACGTTGAGAGGCAAGTATACGTGGAATAGAACGACGAATGGGCAGACTGCAAATTCGCGCTGCGTGGTCGTATTTTTATTTCAAATCTTTGAGGTCGCGAAGAAAATATGGATGGATCTCAAAGCTCAAAAGCTTTTTCGGTTTTATAGTTGACAGCGGTTGGCAGTCTACGCTGAAAAAAAAATTCAGTTGGTTTAACAAAATGTATCTTTAAATACGTTCAACTTGATTTTTGATTGGCATAACAAACATTTTGTTAATCTAACGATAGTTTTAGTGGTGTGAACTAAGCTAAATAAGCTACAGTTCACACCACTAAAACTATCGTTAGATTAACAAAATGTTTGTTATGCCAATCAAAAATCAAGTTGAACGTATTTAAAGATACATTTTGTTAAACCAACTGAATTTTTTTTTCAGTGTACTTGCAGGCCCAAACAAACCCAAACAACATTACGAGCCTGGTCGATTGTATTTCCACATGACTGATCCACAATTGACAAATACGGAAATATGTATGAAAAAGCGGGAAAACGAAAAGAGGCTTGTCAAAATTGCGGATTAGAGTAGGTTTTTATTTCTAGGTTTTTGTGGTTTTGTTCGAGGTTTTTTTATTCACAATTCGTGGATACGGAAATATGTAGAACTCTACTGTGGAGTAAAATGAACTTTTGATTTCACAAGGGATAATATTCGCTCTATTGTCTTCTCTCTCTCTCTCTCTCTCTCTCTCTCTCTCTCTCTCTCTCTCTCTCTCTCTCTCTCTCTTTTTCTCTCGAAATAATCCTCGGGATAATTCGGCGATATATATTATGCATCGTCGGCTCCGGCTTTTCTCGACTTTTTTCCTTCCTCTTCTCGTTCCATCGTGCAAGGCAGGAGAGAAAAATGGGGGAAGAGGGTTGCAAAAGGGTTGAGCGAATCTCGCTGGACACGAAGAGGGAAAAAAAATAAGGATGGGCTGCGATCTCTGCTTGATATATATATATATATATATATATATATATATATATATATATATCTATCTATCTATCTATCTATATATATATATATATATATATATATATATATATATATATATATATATATATATATATATATATATATATATATATATATATATATGACCTGCAGCAAACCGGATTTCATGCTCGCGGATGAGATTAGAGATATTTATGGTTCGGTAAATCAGAAAGTGTCGCGGCCTCTCTTTCCATCCGTACGACACTGAATATACGCGGCGTAGGTAGATGATTCATGAAAATCGGAGGTACACACTGATCTTATAATCCCGGTGTACCTGTCATCGTCGTCCTATCATTTTTCGCGCCTCCACCCTCCAGGCTCCATTTTTCTCGTCTCATTAAGGTCAGGCGAATTTTGGAGCCCTAAGTACACGCGCTGATAAAGATGTAGGCAGAGGAAAGTCGATCTGTTGAATTAAACGTGATGACCAGTTTGATATTTTTTTTCCTTTATCCTTCTCCGCCGAAAAAATAGATAAACAAATGAATTGATTAATAATGAAATAAATGAATTAAACAATAGATAAATACTAATTGATTAGGGGACAAATAAATAGATAGAACAAATGGGGATGAAAAGAGGAATATGGTGGGGAATGCGATAAGGGGGAAGACCCCGTACAATGAAATCTACGATAAAAAAATACATCGAAAAATATATGATTGAATTTTAAAAAAATGGATAAATAATTTCATTAATTCATAGAGAAATACTTGGATATAGAAATGAAGGAGTGAATAAAGAGACCAGAAATAAAGACCCATTGAAAAAAAATAGATTAATTCATTAATTAATGCAGAAATGAATAGATGTAGAAATAAATGGATAAATAAAGGGATAAATCAATTTAAGAATATATGTAAATAAATCAATAGAGGAGTAAATAGATTTACAAATGAATGAGTAAACGAAGACAGAAATAAATCATAAAGTGAATAATCAATTAAATAATTCACCAACTCTTATCGCTTTCCTCTTATCTTCGTGTTTTTGTTATCCGTCTCATCTTTATCTTCCTCTGCATTCTTTCCTTTTTTTTTCAACAACGTAAAACGTATAGCGGGGTGCTGAACGACGAATCATGATTTTCTGAAGCGCGTACCATAACAAAATAAACAGGACCGCGGTGTTTGATTTTCGCGGAAAACTTCGCGAGTGAACTTTCTCTCTCACGCGATGAGCTTCCCCCTTTACGATCCGGAGAGAAAAGTGGCACGAGAGAGAGAGAGAGAGAGAGAGAGAGAGAGAGAGAGAGAGAGAGAGAGAGAGAGAGAGAGAGAGAGAGAGAGAGAGAGAGAGAGAAACGGCGAGGAATGCAAGGGAGTTTTCCATACCCCTGTGCGGAAGTCCTGTAACGGTGTACCGAGGGAGAAATAAAAACAAGAGAGGAACTAAGGATACAGGCGCATTAAACGCAAACTCCGCAAGTCCCATCTATATATATATATATATATATTTCTTTAAAGCGCGCATTAAGTAACCTTCTTGTTATAAATTCTTGTCGGATTCAACAATATTACGTTTACGTTTTTTATCCTTTTTTCGTCGAAGAGCAACATTTTTCTCGCGTTTGAGATTTCAACATCGAGCGTTATTATGAGTGAGATTTTTCGAGGGGTTACTTGCCGTTATTAATATCTATTTGTGTCCCAAAAAAATATATATAGAGTAAATTTATTGAAACCTTTTGTATATTGTTAAGTGTCATTTCAAGAACATTCCGTGAAATTTGTACGCGAAAATATCCACAAACAAGCCGACAAAGCTTTTCCAAGAACGCCTTTGGAAAACACGATTTGCGATGTTCACGTTATCTCAGCGAGAAATTATCGGAAATTAAGTACCATTAAAAGTTAGTCAAAGTATCATCAAATCCTCCCTCCAACGGTCTTTGATCATTTTTTTTTCATTTCCAAATTTTTGGTGGTCGTGTAAAGTGAAAATTGCTATTTTCCACGAAAAATACCGCCATTTTGGGGGTGGAAAACCCCCTCAATGTGACCAAAAATCTCAAACTAACCGTTTGGGGGAGGTATTTTATATGTAGAAAGTGTGTACCAAGTTTGAAATAAATCGGTCATGTAGTTTTCAAATGGCAGTGAACAAGGACTTTGAAAAAGTGGTTTCGAGAAAAACGCGGCACTGGCTTGTTTGTGGATATTTTCACATATGAATTTCCAGAATGTTCTTGAAATGACACTTAACAATGTACAAAAAGTCTCAATACATTTACTCTATCCATATAGATGAAAAAAAAAAATCGCAAAAAAGTGTTTTTTTTTCACGCTGAAACCCCTACCCTCCCCTTAAACGTCATCCCAAGGAGTCAATACGCACTAGTGGAATTAATCCTGGATACTTATAAAAAAATATTAATTTCGCATTTATTGATTATTTGTACGTTATAATCAATTATATTTTATATTCTTATCAAAGTAAGCCTACTTTGATAAGAATATAAAATATAATTGATTATATTTATAACTCATGAAGGCCGTTTTTTAATGCTTTTTTGGGGAATTTTTTTTTGACAAACCATTAAAATAAAATAATTTATAAATTGTATACCATTTTCATTACCATTTAAACAAACTTTGTGAATTTTTTGAAGTCATTATATAGAATATAGTCGGAGATACACCGCCCAACGGGAACACATATAAAAAGAGGTGCTCCACTGCTGCCATGATTCCGGCCGTTCTCCTTATCTGAAATAAAAAAACCAAACGCAATTTTAATCGTGAGACTTGAGGCTCTACATGGAAGTAAAATAAAGTTAGAATTCCAAAAAAATAACTTTTTTTTACGCTTTAGGAAAAAATCAAATTTTTCGTTTTTTTTTGGGTTGTATATAGCTGATAAAAAGAAAATTAACGAAGCAATCTTGATTATTTTAGGTTAACTTGCAGTTATATGTGTACTAAAGATGCTGTATAAATTTTAGCAGAATCAATCAAATAGTTTTTGAGATATCATGGCAGCAGTTTGAAAAAATCGTGTTTTGAGAAAAACGCGTTTGAAAGTTGTTTTATATAATTCATAATAAAAAAATGGTCTCACCATAAATCTGCTATGCCTGGACCATAGAGTGCACCTTCCTCTTCTTCAAAGAAGTCGTGCAAGGCCGTTTTCTCTTCTTTTGATCTGACACACTAAACGACCCCCTCAAAAGAAGGCCAGTTTTTTTACAGGTTATTCTGTAGACCCCGTAATCCAAGTTTGCCTAAAAATCAGGGTGCAGAGTGTTTTTAGGGGATGGGGGTGGATTGATGCCAAACTACAACCCCTACGAGGTCGGCGCTATGAGACAAAATGTTTAGAAAAATCCGGGCTTCAGTTTTTTCCACAGCGCTGAAGTCGTGGAAGCTCATTTTAGGGGTGAAAAAGTGGGGTGAAATTTTGAGAAATCAGTTTTTATTAAATGACTCTTGAGGAAAAATTCGTACACTTTTTGCTTAAATGGGGCACGTTGTAGCCCTTGAAAAGACGCGTCGATCGAATATTTGATCATCAACCTACGATAATATCTTCACCCCCCAAAAAAATTGTTGAAATACCAAAAAAAATTGTTTATTGAATAACTAAAAAATAATCGACTTTTCGGGTATGGTTTAAATATACGAAATGTAGAGAATAATTTTCTCCATATTTTCGTTTCTATGGACCACCCTTGAATTTTGATTTACCAACCCCTTTCGGGGGTTGAATATTCAAAGCGATATTCTGGGAGAACCATTGACCGCACGAATTCGCGGCCGTGGAACAATTTGTAGCTTAAACCCTCAACTACATTTTTGTCCACAGTGCCAAACTCGTATCTCTTTATTTTTGGTCAATAGTTTTCCCAAAATTTCATTGTCAACTTTCAACCCCCGAGAGGGGTTGGAAAAAAGCAAAATTTAAGGGTGGTCCATAGTAACTAAAATGAAGAGAAAATTATTCTCTACATTTCATACGTTTAAACAGTCCGCGAAAAGTCAATTGTTTTTGAGTTATTCAATAAACTGTTTTTTAAATATTTCAACAATTTTTTTGGAAGTGACAAATATAATAATATTAATACCAATACTAATTACTAATTTCTAGTAGTAGTAGTATTAGCATAGTTGATTTGTCGGTTGCATTTTCAGTAGCGGCTTCTATTTACCGGTCAATTTCTAACCCCCTGATATTTTTCAACCCTTGCTCCAGTTTACTTGCTATTTCTTGATTTACTCTCCCTTTAGCTTCCGTACACTCGAAAATATGTCTTAAACTTTCAATTGCCTGCTTGCATATTCTACATTTTACTTGTACATTTACTACATTTTACTTGTACATTTTACTTGTACCCTTATTCCCGTGTTTCCCGACATCACCACATTTTATTCTCGCCCTTATTCTTTTAACGCATCATCACAGTGTAACGGGTCGAAAAATAGCTGATTTACGCGATGTTTTTTCGATCGTTAAAATACGCTATTCAGTCTGATTTTTTAATATCGAGTCAAAGCACTCATGAAGAGAAGAAAATACATTTTTAAACGTTTAATTTTGTTTTTGTTTTACATTTTTTTAACGGTTGAAAACGTCTTCGAAAAAAGGAGTATCACGGTGTACACGGTTGTGGCCATAAATATCGTTGCAAAATCGGCAAAACCACCCCTCGACACGCCTTCCTTTGAGGGGTGGTTTTTCCCCCGCAAACCCGTTTTCCACCGGTTAAAAAAAAATACGTGTCTAATCACTTTAAATGCTTTATCACATATATGGGTTTCAATAAAATCGAAGGTGGACACCTGAATGATGTTCCTTGTTTAAAGTTTTTTAAACCAATGGAAACACATTCAGACCAGTACAAGTATTTTTTTAATCATCTGAACATGGGTGACTGATCTTCTAAAACCCATACGTTAAACTTTTCATCATAATGTAAGAAGTTACGTTGGTATCAAGTTGGTAATTTATATATTGCTCAACACTGCACTTCGTAACGATAACACAAGTAAGTTTTAACAAAATTGAAAGCCGCCACTTAAGGGATGTTCCTTGTAAGAAGCAAGTACAAATACAAAAGAGAAAAAAAACTTAGGCTATAGGAAAACTCGAAAAAACATTATCCATTCCAAAAACTATCCAACAAAAAAAACACCCTAATATCAATATCTCCATACCAAACAAACTCAAATTTAAAAAATTGAATCGTTATGAAAGGTTGCCTAAAAAGAGAATGTTATGGCGTTACCCCCACTTGTAGCGCAAAAAAGGCCTTTTTCATGAATTTTTTAAAAGAAAACTACAAAACTTTTTTAATCGATCATTATACCATCTTAAAGAACACATCTTGAAGAACTTTCAGTAATTTTTTTATTGAAAAATATTACATTGTTTAGTGGCAAATGACCGTCAATGAAAAAATATTTTTATATACACGGTTTGCGGTGACCAACATTGCGGCGAAGTGGATCATCTGAAAAAAAATGCGGATGGATTTAGTCAAATATAAGTATAAACTAGTCTTTAATCGAAGGATTTTAAAAAATATTCATTTTTCATAAAATGGCGGACAGTCAAAGTTAATGGTTCGATTTTAACGAAAAAAACGGCCGGTTTTTGGCTATAAAACGGCCATTTTTTTCGAAAAAAAAAATCGAACGATTAAAGACTACATTTTTATGTATTAAATAAGCCTGCAAAATTTCAAGAAGATTGGTTCATTAGTGTTCGAGTAATCTTGGTCACCGACTTCAGAAATGCCATTTTGAGAAAAACGCGTTTAAAGTTTCAATTTTCGGTGGTTTACACAACGGATTCTTCTCTTTCAACGCTCATATCTCAGTCAATTTTGTTCGGATCGACTTGAAATTTTCAGGACATATTCTCGCATACTTATACTTCAAAAAAATGCAATAAAAAAAATCGATTTTTTCAAAATCGCACGTGCGGGTAACCCCTTAAAGGAAAAAACGAAATTATGATTTACACTGCCCTTATCAAAGAAAAAAGATGACGATCATGCTGTTCCAATGTGACCTCGAAATAAATATTCTTCAAATAACATTTTTTACATCCTGTACCCTTATTGCTACAGTAGGCCTTTCTAGATACTTCCGGCCTCGAATCATCTTCGACAACTAAACGTTAATTTAAATGTATTTAACAATCGTGAGTTGTATGCATGGTTTTTCGTACATGCGGGAAAATCTTGCACGCCGGAGGAGGCGTCGGTGTGGACGAGGTAAAAAGAATCGGAGCGAGCTCAAGCGGCAAAAAAAAACTGAAAGTAAAAAAGTAACAATAGCGAAAAAATGCGCTTCGCCGTTGAGCCGGAAGAACGAGAAACGTGAACAACGTCGAGGCCTGTTGTACTTAACGCGTGGAGAGAACGGGATGGTAAGCTTTTTGCTTGGGCGCACATACACCTATATATAGACGTGTGCCCGTGGGCGATTTCTCACTCGTCCCAGTTAACGCTTTCAACCCTTCTCTCTCCCTCGCGCCTCTGATATCTGCAGCGATCGATCTCGATTGTATTCTTTATCATAATCTTGATCGTGCTATTGTTCGTTGTGATTCTATTTATGATTCCGCATTTACAATGTAATTTTTCAAGATACTTTATATTATCACTTGTTTTTACTTATTATTGTTGACTAATTGTTATTTGTATTTTATCGTACGTAATCGCCTCCCTATCTTGTTGTCCGTTTTACCAAATATTCAACAATCGTTGACCTTTATCAATACTTATGATTTGTTTTAATTCCCTGTTTTTTTAATTCCTCCTTTTGATGTTTTTCAAAGATTGCATAGGAGAATCTATTCGTTCCGTAAATTGATACCTTTTCAAGCGGAATGTGAAATCATGCTGCTGTGTTTTTTTCGCCTTGATTGGTTCATCCTTTTAACAGAATTTAAAAATAACTATTAAAAAAATTGAGGAAAAGTTCATAAGTATTTTACAAAATCTACCAAGTGGTTTACTGTGAAAAACATTTTTAACCCTGCGCGGGTCATATGGTTTTTGCTGGCATGCTGGATCATGTGGCTCATTTTTGTCATGTAGTTCATATCTCACGTATTTAGAGCGAAGAAAATCTGAAAGAAATCTTCCATACTCTTTGTTGATTTTACTTTAAGTTCTAATAGTTTTTATAGTCGTTGCATGTTTTTAAACTTTGAATAAATTGTTTTAATAAAGCAAACCGTCGGAAAAAAGTAGTTTTACGAAAAGAAATCGCCATTTTTGTTGATTAACAATTTTAAAAAATTGCGTGTATTTATAGCTGAAACAATACTCTTTTAGATGAAAAAATGTCCAAGTCTGCCTTTTGAAAAAGTATATTTATTTTGGTATCTGAAAGTAGGATACTTTTCGCGTGTCAAAACTAGAATAAAATAACGTATTTCACATCATGAAGAGTATTATAGAATTTTATTATTGAAGAATTATGAAAAAATACGTGAAAAAGTAACTAAGACTGTACTTTAAAAGAAAAAATTGCAAATTTCGATGAGAACACGAAAAGTTGTGTTTTTTGTATTTTTTAGCGTAAGTAAAGACTTACGTTGAGAAAATAATGGCACCTCGGATCATACGGGTTATTTTTTATACACACGAGATTTCACCTCGCTGTCGTCCCGGACCTCACCTGCTGGATTTGAGGCGCCGCTTGAGCACCGAGTATCCCTCACTACTAAGTTTTTTTTACGCTGGAAGAGCGAAGCCCTGCCGTTCAAGGATCCCAGAGATATTTAAGAGGGAAAATTCGATTGGGTCAAAAATGACCGATATGTTCCGCGCAGGGTTAATCCAACATTTTTCTACCCGATTATTCGTTTCAACTAATTTTAAAAATAAAATCGCCACCAATATTATTTTTCGCAATCAATGTCCTCTAAAGATTTGAACGTATGTGACATTTCAAAAAAAATCTTTTCGAATCAAACGTGGCTGAGAA
>OZ023318.1:55409823-55426697 GCA_964007375.1 Ophion obscuratus | reverse complement strand
GAGCTCGTCACGCGAACGGAAGGCATAACGAGTGAACACTCGTTTCTTTTTTTTTTCGATCAAAAACAAAAAAAAAACATAAAACGCAAGTAATAGCTAAACGTTGGAACAAAAATTGTGACCATTACACGCGACATGGTTTTCGCTTTTTTTCTCAGCCATGTTCTCACCCAAGCCAACGATTCGAGGCCCAAAACACGTGTCTCCATGATGTCCACGTCGAGTGCAGTAAAACGTTAATAAAAGTTAGTTTGACATTCAGGGTAACTTTGACAGTTTTTGGGCTACTTTGACAGAGCGCCAAAATACGTTTAAAATGTGTGCGCAGCGAACTCGCTTGACCTTCTGCGGTGGGCGACGGGTGCGGGGAATATACTTGGACAGCAATTTGTTGTTTAAGTTTATTATAATATTGCTAAAGTTGATTTGGATTTCAATGACAATTATAAGACTTATTGAGTACCTATATTAGCACCCCAGGTACTTGATATTTTTATGTAAAATGTTTCCTTAAGGGGTAAGGCCACTGTAGCGGTGAAAAAAATATGTATATTCTGGGATTTTTTTTTGAGCGGGACAATGGAATAATTCAAAATTCTGAAAAAGGTCCTTTATTGTACATATCATAAGCTGTATAAAGTATTTTTTTCAATGTCATATAAAACAAAATGGCGGCTGCACAGCTTTTCTTCGACAAAGCCTTTTTTCATGGCGCGCGGCCGGACCAACGGCACCTGCGATTTTTAATTTACAGTGAACGAAATTTTTTCAATTATAAATGTGAATAGCTACGTAGGATTTTTTTGATATACCGATTTTTACAAAAATGCGCGTTTTTTAAAAAAAAACGTTCAAAGTTCTCAAAAAAACATTGTCCGAAAATTGTTTATAAAAAAAAAACTATATAATATATCGAGAAAATCTTACGTACTTCTATGCAGAGTGTAATTGTGAATATACAGTTAAAATTTCAATTCAATCGGTCAAGATTCGTTCGAGTTATGAGTCCGGCCGACTTGAAAAATGTAGTTTCGAGAAAAACGCGTTCAAAGTTTTCGGTACGGATTGCATCGGACTGAGAGGGGCTGCGCCATAATTCAAAGAAGAAGTATTTAGACATTTTTCCCATCTTAATCCTTTGAGTATGTCGTTTTCAAGATACTAAGGCATCTTTTAAGAAACAAAATCGATTCTTTGAAATTTCTACAGTGGCTTTACCCCTTAAGGGAGGGCACCACTGTAACTGTCCATTTTCGACCGTTTTCTTTGGATTTTTTTTTTTTTTTGAGCGGAATAAAATACATGGTCAAAACAGCTTTCAAGTTTTATAAGGTATATATTGAAGTAAGTAAAAAAAAATTATTTGTAAAAAGTCGAGTTACTATGGCACTGCTTTTCAGCCAACCCTCTCTGCGGCGCGCAGTAGAGCTGTCGTAAATTTAGTCTCGGAACTAAGAGTGAGATATTTTCGTTAATTACATTATTTTCAGCAGTCAAGTACGTGGGGAATTAAAAAATAATTAAAAGAAAAATAGAGACGAGTTTGAAAAAAAAGTTCGTTTTTTCGATCATAATTTTCATCTCGAAAGGGATAAATTTTGTGCATTTTTCGATTCATCGAAAAAAACGCTCGTACTTGACTGTTGAAGCAACCCAAGAAGCTGCAGTTGAAATTTGAAGTCGATTGGACGAAAAAAGTTCGAGTTCTGCTGCTTTAATAACGATGACAATTTGGTTCTAAAAAATCTTTGTTTTTCATGTAATTCCATGTATAATGCATATAATATTACATTTTTTATCAAACCGATTCCAAAGTAACCCTTAATCTTCAAAAAATGTTCCTATCAAATTGTGACGGGGTGGTGGAGCTTGACTTTCTTATACATTCCATAGTCAAAGGACACACTGTTCTATTGGAGCAAGAAAAGTTATTATCTAAGATGTTGAAAAAAAGTTACCGACAAAAAACTTCCAAAACCTGTTCAAAGTGGCCCCGTTTTACGACATCTACCCGATTCGCGATCAGCTCGAGCCAAAGATCATTTTCCAGCCTCCACCGTTACCCCCACCCCGCCAGACCATCGATCCGTAATTTGCACTTCTCAAAGACCCGAAAATCCGAGGGATGCGGATACTTCCTCCGGCAACCGGAAGTCGAGTTTGAGCATTACGAGACCCTCCGTCGAACGGCTTCTTTTTTTTTTTTTTTAGAAACGTTCTGAAAACTTCGCACGAATATGTACGTGGACGGAATCGCGCGTGGTATTTTATCCCAAAGGAAGGAGATATATGCTCGAGACGGGAGTTCATCGAACACGGCGTCGATGAAGCTGACTCGTCGTCGCAACTTGATGAATTATCGATGCCGGGTCGCGTAAACGTGAACGCGAATACATGTACATAGAGTGGGTCAGCAATTACACACACACACACGCACATATATACATACATACATGCATACATATATATATATATGTGTGTGTGTGTGTGCGCGCGTGTGTATATATATATATATATATATATATATATATATATATATATATATATATATATATATATATATATATATATATATATATATATATATATATATATATATATATATATATACATATACATATACATATACATACATATATACATATATACATATATATATACATATATATATATATATATATATATATATATATATATATATATATATATATATACAGTTTAATATGGGTATGGATAGCCAGTTTGATAATCTCATTAGTTTTCGGCAAGAAGCTGATGCGAAATTCGAAAGACCATTTTACGCTCGTTTTGCAAAGATGTGAAAAGGCGCCCCCGCTGGCCTCGCGTACATTCAACTGGAAAACCTGGCCAAAGGCCAATTTTCGAAGGAACCGAATGATCTCGATGTGATTCGACCTCTCTCTCTCTCTCTCTCTCTCTCTCTGTCTCTATTTCTCTCGATTTCTCATCTACTAAAAGGCTTCAAACGTAAAAGCGAACGATTGAACCGACTCATTGGAAATCAATTTGTTCCACTTATAATCACTATAGTGTGAAAGAGAAAATTTACAGTGCAAAGTATATCTGTATACAGGGTGTTTGGGAGGGTCATTTGATAATTGTTTCACCCTTAGACCCTATGTCCTTAGTGTCACGGTAATTGAGATATGATTTTTTTTCTTTTTTTCTTTTTTTTTTTTTTGATTACGCGAAATTTCGACTTTAAGGTAGTACGAGCTCGCAATCTTGATGTCTATAGATTTTGTTGAAATTTTAACCCGACATTGTTCATATCATTATGCATGTTTGAGTGAAATTTCAGAACAGTCGACTATTTAGATTGGGAGATAATGAGTTTCAAAATTGCAACTTTCAACACTGCAGGGTCTGCATTGAAATTTAGACGGAATAATTTTCCGTAAAAAATATTTGTCCCCTATAATAAGAAGACATAGCAACACCGCATCGTTTCACGTATCCAATGACGTGAGTTTGCGTGGCATATTTAAAATAATACTGAAATACAAATTTTTATTTTCAAGTAATTTTGAATCGAACAAAGTTTTAAATTAGTTATGAATGAACTAATACTTTTATTTGTTTATGAACATAACACAAACGATATAAAATATTAATATATATAATGCAAATATATTTTTATGACAAAATGTTTAACTTTAGGAACACGATAATTATTATTTTTTTCGAAATATTGAAAAATACTGCTCTGTGGTGTTGCCATATGTCTTCTTATTATAGGGGACAAATATTTTTTACGGACAATTATTCTGTCTAAATTTCAATGCAGACCCTGCAGTGTTAATATTTGCAATTTTAAAACCCATTATCTCCCAATCTAAATAGTCGACTGTTCTGAAATTTCATTTAAACATGAAAATAACATAGAAATCAAGATTGCGCGTTCGTACGACCGTAAATCATCATAACGTTTTTATTTGTGGTCGCAATAGGACGGAACAAGTTTCGTTGTATTCTGCAATGTATGTTTATTATAAATAAATCATTATTTCATACGATTGGTTTTAAGAAAATAACCTCTGAGCTTCCAGTCTGAAAAAAGTGTAAATGTATGAAAAATTTAAAATCCTAAATTCGTTATAAAAAAATGTATTCTCATTATGTTGACCACGTAATGAATGTTTTCTATTACATGTAGCATACCGTTGGAAAGGGTATAAACTAAAGAACTTTTTACAATGAAGGTAAGTTCAAAATAGCTTTTAGTTTTTTTTATAATAAACATACATTGCAGAACACAGCAAAAAATATCTCGTTCTATTACAACCACAAACTTATCGAATTATGACGATTTAACGGCGAAATTTCGGGTAATTAAAGGAAACCGAAAACAAATCATATTTTAATTACTTACATACACACCTATATATATATATATATATATATATATATATATATATATATATATATAAAATAAACCCTAGCGTTTTTTCTACGTAGGGTTTAATATATATATATATAATAAACCCTTGCGTTTTTTCTATTAATCGGGAAAGGTAGTACGTAGAAAAAACGCAAGGGTTTACCTTCGAACTCACGAAATAAAAATAAGTAAGTAAATATATATACATTAAAAGACGTTATTATGTGATAAATTACAGTACGCCTGACAAAATCTACCATTGTTCAAAAATGGTTTCAGTTTGTTTGGGTTTATAATGTACTGAATAAGTTAATAACAAACTGAACAAGCCGAGTATACGAACGCTAAATCACAATGGATGTTTCACTAACTTTATATATTAATTATTCTATTTATTGATTTCTATTAACTATTCTAAATATTAATTTGTATCAATTAAAGCCCATGTGACTTTTTGCAATAACATTAACTATAGTAATATCAGTAACAACAAACATGGAGAAAAAACAATAATAACGAAAAAGTAATAGTAACAGCGACTTTGTGCAGACGAATAAGAGACAGCGAGAGAGACATAGATGAGCAAACAGCGGAACAGGCTGATCCTAATGGTATGACGAGCACCCGTCCAATTAAATAGCAATTTCATGACATTAGAGACAATGCTTTGACCCGTGCGTTTCACTACACGCCATTACGCGATCGCGACACGAGCAATCCTCGTTCTAAGAATAAGCGTAACAATAATTGTATTGTTATATACTGTATTGTTATTATAATTATCGCTGTGAAGTAGTATAATATATAATTAATTATAATTAATGCTATAGATGAGTACAATTAATAATTAAACAGAATTTATAATTACTACATATTATATCGTAATTAATATAAAGTAGTTATAATTTTGTTGTAATTATGAATAATCATTTGGGAGCAGTCCCGTCAGAGAGTGCCACGTGACAACTGCCGCCAAGATTTCCCTAAATTCGCACATACCATTTTATAGTGGCAATAACAATAATAGAAACAATAATAATACCAACCAAAATACAGTAATGGCTATCTAATTTCATATGAATGGGACGGAGAGAGAGCGAGAGAGCAAGAGGGGAAACGAAGCGAAAGGGAGCGATCCTCATGGTATGACGAGCTGTGCTGTCCAATTAAGTAGCAATTTCATGCCATTTAGTACATAGTCAAATGATCGAAATCGTCAAGCGTCAGGATACGTACACATATGAAAACACACAGTTCTATATATATATATATATATATATATATATATATATATATATGTTTGTATGTATGTATATGTGTGTATGTATGTATATATATATATACACACACACACACACACACACACACACACACACACACACACACATATATATATATATATATATTACACGAGCACACCCATATACAGGGTGACTCAAAAACTTACGTCCAAAAGGAAAATCCAGATTCCTCATATCAATGCTTATCCGAATCACCTTCATCTACGTTCGCCAATCTTCTTCATTTTTCGACGAACAAGCACTTCTGTATATTTTCTCTTAAGTTTATGTACTCCCCTCGCGATCTTTTTTCACCCGTATTATCGTTACAAAGTGCGCTATTAAATAATAAATAAACAAACAACTGAACACTAACCTACCTGCCTTCGATTTCAAACAAAATTTTCAAAAACACATTCGAGAAGATCATTCACTAAAGTCCGAGTGATAAAAAATATACTCCTACCCGCGTAAATGACTCCCAATTACTTCGAAAAACTTCCAACAGGAAAGTACATGGACAAAAGACCAAAAAAATTAAATCCCATCGATTTCGAATCTACACGAAGATTCGAAATAAAAATGTTAAATGTTTTTCTCTCAAAAACTAAAAGAGCTCGTAGAACATGAATGGGGGTGATTCGAAAAGGTTGATTGACACGGGACGTATAGATTTTCCTTTTGGACGTCACTTTTCATGCCACCCTGTGTATGAGCCGAGCAGCCGGAAAATGGTAATGCGATACACACTCGCGGATGCAAAAGCGAATAATCCTTTCACGCGCAACGAATATAACTACGCCTAACTATTGTTAGGTTCACATGTGTGTATATACATTAGGGTGATTCGTTTCAGGGCAACTTTTTTTTTACTCATCGTGCCCGAAAACCTTTAGTTGGTACCCAAAAACGAAGTTTCGTGAAAGGGGGGTTTTGTCAAAAAATATTTAGAGGTCGCGAATTAAAATTGAAGGTTTCCCATTTGATTAACATTGAAAAAAATATTTTTCTCATTATTAGTGTTACCATTCCGTGAATTTTGATATCGCGATATTTTCCAAGTGGGTTCTCGTAGGAAATATGATACTTCACAATAAAGTTCATTGAGCCATGGCCGTAAATTCAACCGTTTCAGCGGTATCATTATTTCAAGTGAATATTGTATGAAAATATCTATTCAAACGATTGTAACGCCTAAGCTATTAGATATATCGAAAAAAATTCAGATGAGAACTTTGTAGAGAAAGTAATTTTCTACAAAAAAGTCTTATAAGCCGAGCCCGAAAATTCAACTCTGTCTCAGCTATAGGTGGATGAAGTAAAATAAATAGATTTTTTTGTTTAAAAAAAAATGTATTTATTTTACTTCATCCACCTATAGCTGAGAAAGAGTTGAATTTTCGGACTCGGCTTATAAGACTTTTTTGTAGAAAATTACTTTCTCTACAAAGTTCTCATCTGAATTTTTTTCGATATATCTAATAGCTTAGGCGTTAAAGCCGTTTGAATATATATTTTCATACAGTATTCACTTGAAATAATGATACCGCTGAAACAGTTGAATTTACGGACATGGCTCAATGAACTTCATTGTAAAGTATCATATTTTCTATGAGAACCCACTTGGAAAATATCGCGATATCAAAATTCGCGGAATGGTAACACTAATAATGAGAAAAACATTTTTTTCAATGCTCCTCAAATGGGAAACCTTCAATTTCGATTTGCGACCTCTAAATATTTTTTGACAAAACCCCCCTTTCACGAAACTTCGTTTTTGGGTACCAACTAAAGGTTTTCGGGCACGATGGGTCAGAAAAAAAAGTTACCCTGAAACGAATCACCCTAATATACATATACAGGGTGTCGCAGAACTGAATGCGTTCCCTGTAATAGGGGGTTGGGGGTGAAATTTCGAGTCGATTGATATAAGCATGTGTGGGTCTCGGATCAACGCCTGAGTTATTATTAATTTTTAAAGGCGGGCGCACCTGATTGGCTGGTCTTTAAACGTTAATAATTATTCAGAAGTTGACCTGAGACCCACACATGCTTATATCAATTGACTCAGAATTTCACCCCCAACCCCCCCATTTCAGGGAACGCGTTCAGTTCTGGCCCACCCTGTGTATACAGGGTGTCACCATTAACGTGACCACCCCAAATATCTCCGTTGCCTTTAGAGTGACGAAAAAAACGTCTCGAGGTAATTTGATTGATTTCGAAGGGTTGATACAGTAGTGAAAAATTCATTTTTGTCAAGGTCATAGTTTTTGCGTTTTCAAGGTCATCAATGGTTTTTCAAATGGGGACATGTTTTTTTAAATTAAAACGTTGTAGCTGATATTTAAACGAACCCAACGACCTATGATATCATGACCTTGAAATGATTTTTCACCAAAATATTTTGGATTTGGTTGGGTTTGTTTTCGTCACTCTAAAGGCAACGGAGATATTTGGGGTGGTCACGTTAAATGGTCGACCCTGTACACACACACACACACATCCGCACACACACATACACACACACATATATATGTTTATGTATGTATTGGTGTGTGTATGTGTGTACATAAATGTGTGTGTGTGTGTGTGTGTTTGTTTGGGTTATGTGCGTGCGTGTTTGTGTGTGTGTGTGTGGAAAAACGTTAATGCACTCGCCAAGGGTCAGAGAGAGATAGAGTGGAGGGCAGGAGGTCGAGTCATGTAGTATCGAGTTCATGCAGACTCGGATAATCCACTCGTGCAGTCGCATCTGCCGGACTCGCACGCACGTAGAGAGTACCGTCGGGGCATTACAGGCCTGATTACCTGCGTTCTCCGGGCCGAATCAGCCTAAATGTTTGCGCTGTATACGAGGTAAGGGTTACGGTGACCGCGTACATATATACGGAGCTCGCATTATCGCATAATGTAAATCAGCCTTATTATCAGCACGCGCGCCGCATTTGGCTGTACAATTGCGAGCGCGCGAACTGCACAACGGTGATTAGAGTATGGTGAAGAGAAGGAAAATGTGGAATGCGATTGGCAAGAGGTATTTTGTTGGAATTTTTGGGGAAAGAAAAATCGTAATATGGTAGGATGGATTTTTTTGTGGTATGGATTTTTTTGTGTTGTGATGAATATGAGAATAGGGGGATGAAGAAAATGACGTACCTTGCGTGATCGGAGAAACGAGAGGACGAGGCGACGTTGCGGCTTCAAGCCGGCTCCAGGGCACTGGGAAACTTCCGTGGAGGCTTCTCCGCGTGGAGAGTCAGTTCTCGCGCGCACTGGGTGTCCGTCACGCTGGGGATTACCGAACGTTTTTTTTTTATTTTTTATTTTTCGCCCAACTTTATGGGTACACAAGGGAGAAAGCATACGGCGGTGAACGCGAGACACGACGATCAATCGAGGGGTGATCACGATAATTGGGCTTGTTTGGGTTACGTCGGGTTAAAGGACTTTGCACCTGGGACACACGGAGTTTTATCGTCGTTGGCGAAGGGTGAAAGTGGTCTTTGGGTAATCCGCGAGTTTTGAGGTAATTGAGAGGTTGCGAGATGGATGGAATGGCTGGGTGGAAGGCGGTGTTTAAATGAATGGAGAGGGAGGATCAGGGTTCAAGAGGATTCAAGGAGTTTTTTTTAAGGCGGGACACCAATGTGACGGGAAAAAAGGAGTTTTGTTGTATTTTCTCAGAGTATACATATTCAAGAATATGTGAAAAAATGTTCGTGTTAAAATATGGAAAATTGACCAAGTTACGGACGATCTAGTGAGAGCAGGTGGCGCAACGATTTACGTGTGCTCAATGTTTCAAACGCAATTTTCTCGATACGACTTTTACCGACCTGGCCAGAAACATAACTTTAGATTTCATTGTCCGATTTTTATTTATTTTTTGCACGAAAGACCAAAACTCCGAAAATCTGAACACCGTCAAAATAATTCGGCTATGGAAGTTTTTCAAGTTTCCAAATTTTCAATAAATCGACGAATTATTTCAAGATTTTTTTTTTATTGAAAAGCTATTTTACGTAAATTTTGACATTTGTCTAGACAATGTTATACGTTCTACGTCATTTACAGTAAATTGTGTAGACTCCTGGCATGATCTTCATAAACCTTGTAATTACGGAACATTAAAATTAGGAATTTTAAACCATCGGCGTCTTTAAAGTTCGAAATTTCAACCCGGCCCCCATGTCAAGATCATGCCAGCGAGAATCTACACACTTGACTGTGAATGATGTAGAACGTATACCATTGTCTTGACGAATTTCAAAATTGACGCAAAATTACGCCGTAATAAAAAAAATTCTTGAAATAATTCGTCGATTTATTGAAAATTTTGCAACTTTTAAAACTTCCATAGCCGAATTATTTTGACGGTGTTCAGATTTTCGAAGTTGGTCTTTCGTGTAAAATTCTTCCGGAGTTTTGATTTTTCGGGGTAGTATTCTTTCGGAGTTTTGAACGTTCTGATCGTTCGAAGTTCGGAATTTCTACCCGGCCCCATCTTGAGTTTCGGAATATTCAAATTTCGGAATTTTAAACAGTCGGAGCATTCAAAGTTCGGAATTTCAACCCGGCCCCGAGCCATCGTTGTACGTAGCCGTTTTAATTTAATTTCGTATTTTTTAAGCCCCCGTATTAAGTAAAAATTTCGTCAAAATTTAACTTTTTTTAACAACCACCATTTTGTGGTGTTTTTTTTTCGAAAAACGGTTACCTACAACGAGAACTACATTTATGTAGTTTGTAAAACTTTTTGTAAATGTTATATAAACCATAATTATAGTTTATAAAACAATTAACTGTAAATGATGTAGAACGTATAACAAAGTCTAGACAAATTTCAAAATTGAAGCCAAATGGCGGCTCAATAAAAAAAAAAATCTTGAAATAATTCGTCGATTTATTGAAAAATGTTGAAACTTTTAAAACTGCCATAGCCGAATTATTTTGACGGTGTTCAGATTTTTCGGAGTTTTGGTCTTTCGTGTAAAATTCTTTCGGAGTTTTGATTTTTCGCGGTTGTATTCTTTCTGAGTTTTGAGCGTTCTGATCATTCGAAGTTCGGAATTTCTACCCGGCCCCATCTTGAATTTCGGAATATTTAAATTCAGAATTTTAAACCGTCGGAGAATTCAAAGTTCGGAATTTCAACCTGGCTCCTAGCTATCGTTGTCCGTAGGCTTTTTTGTTCATTTCGTATTTTTTAAGCCCCTAAATTAAGTAAAAATTTCGTCAAAATTTAACTTTTTTTAACATCCACCATATTGTGGTGTTGTTTTCGAAAAACGGTTACGTACAACGAGAATTACATTTATATAGTTTATACAACTTTTTTATTTCCATTTTTCAGATCAACTATCTTCATGTTACCGAACCGGCCGTTTGACCACATTTTTATACATGGGCTCTATTATGCCTCAATAACGTTGTCAATTTTTAATTTTTTTTTTCATAAAAATTTACATGATATAAGTTCAATGTACGCTTAATAACATACCTTTTTTCCTAATCCCAAATAATAAATCTAGTAGACAAAAAAAATCGGAAAGAACAACCCCCTTTCGGCCCTTCACAGTGGCGTCCTCCCTTGAGGTGTCCGCGTAAGCTTGAAATTTTGAAAATGCAACTTTTTCGTATGGAAGTGTTTTATAGCCTAGGTTTCCAACTCAAATTTGCAGCAAATACTTTGTGAAAATTCCAAAAATTGAACGAGTTATGGGGATTTTTGTAAAGGCTCACTACTATGTTTTATCACACGGTGTAAGTCCTAGGGAATTTCTTTAAATAATAACTGCGTTATTTATCAATATTTTTCCGTAAAATCGGCAACTCAAAGTCAGCAATTCTATGTATTAATTGTATGTAAAGAGCCGACCTCGTCATTGCAATACACTAATGAGAAAATAAATATTCAAAGTCGACCTGCTTTTTCGGCCGAAGGATACGGAAGAGTCAACATCCGACAGGATCAAATTAGCATTCCGATTAGCGAGTTCATCACGAGCGAGCATTATTACGAGGCTATCCGAACATTTGACTCGGTGAAATAACCAATATTTTTATAACCGCAGAAAATTATTGGAAACTGCCGTTAACGGCGGAACAATGGATGACGACCAATGGAAGAATTAATGGCCCGTTACTGCTCGCGCCATCAGTTTTCATTTTATGGCTCATTCGGATGAATTCCAATTGAACAATCGCTTCACCTCGTACCACGAATTGTTCCCATCTCTTCTGCCACCACCTCAGAACTTGGAACGCGAAGAAAAATGGCGCTTCCGATAAATGAACCAAAAACCAAATGCACCCGGCTCTAAAAGTTACCGGAGAGCCGCAACTCGCTAGGACCCAAAACTAGTCTCTCTAATCCCCCTCGTTCTTCTGTATACTTTTTATCCCTTCCGTGCCCGGAATTATCCTGACGCTTGTCCTACTCCAACGTGTCACGTACTATCTGCAAAGTCGCCGAGAACTTCGAGAATATAAAGAACGACATCACTGGTGCATCCATATACACATATATATAAAAATATACAGGGTGAGTCACTGAAAATTAGACACTCAGAACCGCGACGTTGCAAAGTTACATCATTGCGACGTTGCGACTTGGTGACGTTGCAAAGGGTCGTCGCAGAATCTCTTCGATAAATGTTACGCAATCAATGATGAACATTTCGATAATTGATCAACATTTATATTACAGATAATTAATGCGTTAATTGATAAAAATTATAATTTACTCAAGAATTATGTACTGAAGAATTATCATCGACTAAATAATTATCATTTACTCAATAATGAACATTCACTCAATAAATGTCATTTACTTAATTATTATCAATGACTCAAGAATTATCTTTCACTCGAGAATTATCATCTACTCAAGAATTATAATTTACTCAAGAATTAGCATTTACTCAAGAATGAGCAGTTACTAAAAAATTATCATTTACTTGAGAATTATCATTTACTCAAGAATTATCACTCATGTTAGGATAATTATTTCCTCGAGAATTGTCATCTACTCAAGAATTATCATTTACTCAAGAATTATCACTCACGCTAGAATTATTATTTCCTCGAGAATTATCATTTACTCTAGAATTATCACTCATGCTAGAATTATTATTTCCTTGAGAATTATAATTTACTCATGAATGAGCATTGACTCAAGAGTTATCTATTGCTCAATAATTATCACCCACTCAAGAATTATCATTTACTCGAGAATGATCAGTTACTAAAAAATTCTCATTTACTCGAAAATTATCATTCACTCGAGAATTATCATCTACTCAAGAATTATCACTCATGCTAGAATTATTATTTCCTCGAGAATTATCATTTACTCTAGAATTATCACTCATGCTAGAATTATTATTTCCTTGAGAATTATAATTTACTCAAGAATGAGCATTGACTCAAGAGTTATCTATTGCTCAATAATTATCATCCACTCAAGAATTATCATTTACTCAAGAATGATCAGTTACTAAAAAATTATCATTTACTCGAAAATTACCATTCACTCGAGAATTATCGTTCACTCGAGAATTATCGTTTACTCTAGAATTATCATTTACTCAAGAATTATCATTTACTCAAGAATTATCACTCATGCTAGAAATATTATTTCCGTGAGAATCATCATTTACTAAATGACACATTCAGTACGTTGCAAAGGGTCCAAGGACAACTGCCAATAATTATCGGAAAATGTTCCCAAATCAATTATGAACATTTCGATAATTGATTAAAATTTACGCTGCAGATAATAAAATGCGTTAATTGATAAGTATTATCATATTTCCACGGAAAAATCACGTTCGGTACCCACCCCAAACTAATTCCCGTTTCATCAATTTTCTTTCGCTTTCAAAGTCGCCCCACGATACGTCATTTCTTTCCCTACGCAAAAAAATAAGTGAAAGAGGGGGCTCGAAGGTAAACATTGCCATTTTGGAAAATACAGTTGACCTTAAAATTACTTTGACAGCGCTTATGAAGGAAAAAAATAATTGAACAAACTGAGTCGACCGGAATCTAGATCCTGACAAAACTCTGCAAATTTTGTCCGCAACCTTTTTGTTCATAATCGATATTTATGAAAGTTTTCAAGGGTCCAGTTCCTAGTGGCTCACTTGGTATCGATTTCATTTTTAAAAATGAAATTGATACTGCTTTATTCAAAATGAGGAAAAAAGTGCATTTTTTTAAGAAAGAACAGAAATTGCATTTTCTAGAACGAGGGGAAAAATGCATTTTTCGAATACGGAAAAATTACATTTGAATTTACCATTGACCTTGGAGTCAGCTTGACAATACTATAAAATTTTTTATTAAAGCCGACCGAAATAAATCTCAACAAAACTCTGCAAATTTTGTCCGGGACCTTTTCGTCCAAAATCTATCTCAACAGGAATTTTCGAGGGTCCGATTCCTAGTGGCTCACCTGGTATCGATTGCATTCTTGAGAATGGAATTGATGCTTCCTTTTTTAGAACGAGAAAAAAAGTGCATTTTTTTAAATAAGGAAAAAAATTAATTTTCTAGAATGAAGATATGCATATATGTAACCTCATTCTAAAAATGTCATTGACCTTGAAAACAGTTTGACAAAGATATAATTTTAAAAAATTATAAAAAGAAAAGCCAACCGGAATGTAAAATCTTGACAAAATCCTGCAAATTCGGTGCATGCCCTTTTTGTCTAAAATCGATACTTATAGGAGGTTTCGCGTGCCTAATTTCCCATCGGTTGACCCGGTATGCCATTCTATGCCATTTCCCCTAGCTCGTGATACCGACCATGTGTTTTTTAAATAAAATTGTACCCCATGACAAGAATATCCCCACCAATTTTTCGATTTTTTTCCTCTATTAGAGGTTATAATTTTCCAAGAAATGTTGGTTCCGGAAGTTTTGGAAACGTTTAAACGCTGATCCTCCGCAACTAATTGAGATGTCGACAAATGTCAATTTATAATTTTTCATTTTGAAGCATACTTTCGGTAAAAAAAATATAAAAACAATTATCAATTATCAACGTCAACATTTTTTTAACTTCTAAAATGAAAACTATTTTTTTAAAAGAAGATTCCCTTTCTTTTACTTTTTTTAAAAAAATTCTCTAAAGTAAAGTGACCCATTCTATGATTTCTTAAACTAGTCTCATCGTGGGCCCATTTTTCCTTCTATTTTTTTCGAATTAATCATATTTTTTGAGAAGATTTTATCATTTTAATGTCCAATAATGCTATTAATGATTTTGTGATATTCAATTCGGCTTCGACAGGCCTGAAACACTTTGACTTTAATTTATGCTGAATGTAACGAAAAAAAATTATTAGGAATGAAAAAAATTCGTTAAATTCAGCACAAACTAAAGACAAACAGTTTTAGGCCTGCCGAACCGAAGTGGAAATCACAAAATCATTAATACCATTATTGACCATTAAAATGGAAAAAATCTTCTAGAACAAATATGATTAACTCGAAAAAAAAAATAAGGGAAAATGGGCCCACGATAAGACTAGTCTCAAAAATCATAGAATGGGTCACTCTATTTTAGAATTTTTTTTGAACGCAATAAAAAAGGTGATCATCTTTTTTTTAAATAGTTTTCAATTTTAAAGCAAAAAAAACGTTGACATTGATAATTGATCGTTCTTTTTTATATTTTTTAACGAAAGTATGAATCAAAATGATCAAAATGAAAAAAAAATATAGTGACATTTGTCGATATCTCAATTAGTCCAGGAGATATCAGCGTTTGAACGTTTCCAAAACTTCCGAAATCGACATTTTTGGAAAATTATAACTCCTAAAAGAGAAGAGATAAAAATCTAAAAATTGTTGTGGATATTCCTTTCATGGGGTACAATTTTATAAAAAAATCAAGAAAACCAAAAATTGTCGGGATCACGGGCTAACATAAGTGAAAAAGCATGGAATTTCCCATATATATATATTTATATATATATTACATATACATAGAAATGAGGATGAGTGCTGCCCATCCTGCAGTTTACGAATCGTCGTTAAAACTTTATAATCCTCGATAACCCGAAGCTCACCAGGAGACATCAAAAGCACGGTCCTTCAACGACCCCCCATCCCGCATGCTTCAAACGACTCGCCTGTCGCGTTTCCCTCACGGCACACACACACACACACACACATCAATACAGGCTTTTACCAGTTTTCCGTGGTGCACTGCTATGAAGGTGTGCGGCCCGTGACACTCGTCACTCGCGTTATCCAAGCATCACGCGGAATGCGCGTGGAAATAAAAATTCAAGGAAATAAAAATGTAGTGGAAAAAACGAACGAGCGAGTCCGAAGTGTCGGCAAGTAATGCGATACGATATACGAAGGGCGGGACGGGCGGGAGGGAAGGGCAGAGGGAATGATGCGATTGCTCAATAGTGGTCGTTATTGAGGAGAGTGATCGGAAAGCTCAGTGATTACTGAGCAGTTGAAACAGAATATGCTCGAACAATAATGAGGGGCGACGGGGATGGGAGGGTGGAAAATGTGGATTTAGGGAGAATAGATATTATCGGGCAGGACGGAAAAAAAAAATTTGATTGATGAAATGATTAATCGACAGGTGTTCAAAGAGATTTTGAGATGAAATCGACGATGACAGATGAGAATATTTGTTTGGGTTTCAGATGAAATGAGAATTTTTTTATAATTTCCAATAGTCATTGATGCGATTGAATAAACAATTTTTTAAATAACCGACACTCGGCGTTGGGCGCAAACGTTTTTTTTTTCGAAGTCACTTTTTTCAACCTGGCTGACATAAAATTTCCAGTTCTATTCAACCTACTGACTTCAAATTTGGTATGGACCTTCAGTATATATTCCTCTATCGTCCCGACCTTAGACATTGCGAAATTATTATTGTTACTATTTTTAAAGAATTCACAAATTTGTTAAAAAAAAAAATAGGGCGTAAAAATAACTTTTATTCAGACCATCGCGATTCGAAAAAAAAATTCCCTCTGCTACCTGCCCTAATGACATTCTTATTGATCAAGAAAATTGGTTTTATTTCTGTTTCAGATGAATGGGAGCTTTGGAATCATGTCAACCGCCTCAGTCCTTATTGAGAGGGCCGTAACTTTGTCAATTTTTCTTTTTTGTGGAACGACATTTTTTTGTAAGTTCTTGAA
>OZ023318.1:55322323-55404823 GCA_964007375.1 Ophion obscuratus | reverse complement strand
GTGCGTGCGTGCGTGTGTGTGTGTGTGTGTGTGTGTGTGTGTGTGTGTGTGTGTGTGTGTGTGTGTGTGTGTGTGTGTGTGTGTGTGTGTGTGTGTGTGTGTGTGTGTGTGTGTGTGTGTGTGTGTGTGTGTGTGTGTGTGTGTGTGTGTGTGTGTGTGTGTGTGTGTGTGTGTGTGCGCGCGCGCACATATGACATAACGAAATACAATCACGAACGACTGATAATTATTTTTGCAAAGTACATAATAATAACGAGGTGTTTCGGTACACGGTACGTTTTTATCATATTCGCGTGTGCAGAGCAACTACGAAGTCAACGTATGCGATCTAATTTTGTCTCCATTTATGCGTCAATTAGAGAAATGAGTTATACGCCTGGGAAAAAGCGTGCTAGAAGTATTTTGAGCGGAGCGAGGTGGTGGGGAGGGTGCATGAATAATAGCTGCATCCTCGTGTATACATATATATACATACATACACACACGCACACACACACACACACACACACACACACACACACACACACACATATATATATATCGCATTGGCCTTCACACGAATGCGCCAGAAATTCGTGGTCAAAAACGTCGTCCTGAGGCGAAAAAAAAACGAAAAAAAAAACAAGATGGCCGAAGAATAATAGCTGATAGTCTTCAAATCCGCGATCCGGCTGTGCGAAGGTTTTATCGAGTGTATTCAGTCGATTTAAACGATACGACCGTAAAACTCATTCGTTCGGGCCATTATCATTGGCACCAGGTTCCCGGGTGTGCTCGGCCAAGCAGAGCGTTCGTATCATTTTCTACGCAACGTATCGTTTCATCGACTACTGTAGAACATTTTTGTTTTTTTTTTCGAAAAAAAAATGTATGTATACACATTTTTCGGGAATAAATATATACATTTTGAGAAACAGAAAAAAAATACATAAACATTGCCTGGAGGCAAAATACATATATGTATGTACATTTTGCAACAACAAAAAAAAGATATAACGAAGGCATTTGGATACGAGTATGAGAATGTATTTGCAGGAGGTAAAATATAAAACATAAAAAAAAACGAGCTCGAACCTACACAAAAGTTCCGTGGACATTGTCCGAGTAAAATGAACGGTTCGCAAAAGAGTGATTACGCGTAACTTTCCCGAGCTGGACCGACCCTTGGAACCTTCAACGTGCACACGATGCCATTAATTTTCATCTGACAAATATATATATATATATATATATATATATATATATATGTCCCGGATTGCGAGCCTTGGATTGCGCGAGCGCTCAATGCTACGTACGCGAAATATTTCGTCGTACGTAGCGCGCAATTTGCATGCATATGACGAATGAATAAATAAATGACAAAGGAAGAATGAATTAGCTCGTCGTGAGCCCGGCGCCGAAGGAGTAACGAAAGCTTGCGGCGGAAAATGTTATATATATACACATATAAGTTATACATAAACACACACACACGCGTACGTATGTATATGTATATGTATATGTATGTAAGTATGTATATGTATATGTATATGTATGTAAGTATGTATATGTATATGTATATGTATGTAAGTATGTATATGTATATGTATATGTATGTAAGTATGTATATGTATATGTATATGTATGTAAGTATGTATATGTATATGTATATGTATGTAAGTATGTATATGTATATGTATATGTATGTAAGTATGTATATGTATATGTATATGTATGTAAGTATGTATATGTATATGTATATGTATGTAAGTATGTATATGTATATGTATATGTATGTAAGTATGTATATGTATATGTATATGTATGTAAGTATGTATATGTATATGTATATGTACATGGCCGTATATATACACACACACACAATTCCTACGTCCTTAGTCACGTCCATAATCATTTTTATACATGAACGTACTGCGAAAGGCTAAAAATAATTCTCACGCGACTCACGAGTCTATTCGAGTCTTCGAAAAAAGAAATTCGTAGGGTGAACTTGGTACGGTGCAAGTTTTCCGTTGATCACCCATAAAGTTGCAATTACGGTATAAGACGTGCTTTATATTAAACACTGGGCATCTGCCTTCAAATCGAAATCACAATTAGGTGCTCATCTCTTAAAGAATATGAGATAAAGCTCGTTTTGTAGAACATGTGCCACTGTTACAACCGTACCCATACCAGGGGCGGTTGTAACAGGGCTGGGGGTCAGATGTAACACGTCCAAATAACACACAGTGCATGCATTGTGATGACTTTTTTAAATTAAAAACACGTATTAAGGTACTTTGAAATTACTTTAGTCTAGTATGACACTGTTTATTATTATTTGAGTAAAATTTTTATAGTCCTATTTAGGGAAGACCGGGGCAAAATGGTATAGCGGGGCATAATGGGACCGGGGCAAAACGGGTTTGGGGCAAAATGGAATAGTGAAAATCAACACTGCTGGAAAATACGTCATTGGGGCAAAACGGGACTGGGGCAAAATGGGCCGGAGAAAATCAGGCTCCTCAGAAAGAGGCGGTTGGGGCAAAACGGGATCGGGGCAAAACGGGATCGGGGCAAAATGGGACAGTAGAATAATTCGATGCAGAAACGAAAGAAATGCAGGGGTAAAAAACGAGGGGTAATAAATGAGTGAAAACAGGTTTTATTGAATGTTACACGATATTTGGGTCACACTCTACTTACGATACTATAATTTAACGGTGGCAATGTTTAATTTTTATTGCTTGTTTAACTAAGCTAATTTTTATCGGCACAATTGTCGCAAACGTACTCGATTAAGTTATCGTCAGCATGGGCACATGAATAGTGGGCCCATTTCTCGCATGAATTACAACGAATCCAGGATTCCTTGGATTTCGAATATAAGCCCCCGCAGAAAAGGCATGATACGTCATCGTCGGTTGTTATCGACGCCGCTGGATTTTTCTCACGAAGTTCTCTGTAGTACGGAGAATTCGTAAGAATGCCACTTGTACCTTTTCTTGATGTCGCCTTACGTTTTGATTTTTTGCCTGCCGATATCGGAAGCAGCTGGGAACCAACTGCACGTTACTGATACTGATTTTCAAGCCATTGATGAAAATCTAACTCTTGTCAATTTTTACGTAAATTGTTTTATGAAACTAGGACCGCCGGTCAGTCCGTATTATCTGCGTATATGTGGACTGAAACGAACCACAAGCACCATTTAGATTAGATTATGTTTCAACAGCTCTTTTATAGAGCCGAAGCATGCATTTTCCTGTCATCCCATTTTGCCCCAAATCCAGTGGGCTGCGACACTTCATTTTTGTGTGTCCCATTTTGCCCCGATTCCATTTTGCCCCAATTTGATATTCCACTCCTCTCTGTCCCATTTTGCCCCAAATCAAGCACCAAGAAACTTCATTTTTTGCTATCCCATTATGCCCCGATCCCATTATGCCCCAGTGCCGTTTTGCCCCGGTACCGTTTTGCCCCGCTATACCATTTTGCCCCGGTCTCCCCTAATCAGTCTACAACATTAATGAGATGAACGTTGACATATTTATTATTTTTATGTGAAACTAGCATTAAATAGGAAGAAAGCTTTCAATGAATGAAGATACTTGTTTAACGTGTCAACAAAACGATTTTTAAACAATTTAAGGGATCATCGCAGTGTGACGGATCGAAAAAAAGCTTATTTTCTCTTTTTTCGATGTTTAAAATACGCTAACCAGTCCGATTTTTTTATGTCAAATCAAACCACCCATGAAGGCAAGAAAATAATTTTCAAACATTTATTTTTACATTTTTTCAACAGTCGAAAATGTCTTCGAAAAAAGGGGTTCTCATGGTGTACACGGTTGTGGCCGTGGATACTGAAACAAAATTTAAAAAAAGATTATTAATCTGTGTGAAAGCCGGTCTCTGGTTACGGAGTTTTTTTTAAATCAAAATTGACAAAATGGCGGCCTTTTGAAAATAAAGTATCGAATTTAGCCTATTTTCGACAGTTTTTCGTTTAAAAAAATTAAGATTTCATCAAATCCTCCATAGCAAGATGAAGGATGACGTGGAGAATGTTGTATAAAAATTTGAGACGGATAGCTTGAAAACTCTTCCTTCGAGAGTGTACACCGTTTTCAAAAACGACATTTCGCAAAAAACGCGTTAAAAGTTTCGAGTGCGGAATTTTCATGTTTATTGTCAACTTACGACCAATCGGCGATGTCAGGATACATAACCGTTTATACTATCGGAAATCGTTACAATCGTACCCACCCCCTTTTCGGCAATAAAACTATCCCAGTGACCAAGAAACGCAACCTACAAATACACAGTTGCTTGTTTACTGAGCTCCAAATTTCAGTAATTATTCAGGAAATCACCCAATACGCAAACTTTTGCAGTATTTCAACCGTACCCTGTTACAACCGTACCCAGTCTACCCTATCAGCAAGATGACGCCCGTGGCAAGGGACAATTGCACCCATGAGAACAAATAACCAATGTACTTTCCAGAGGTTCTGCACTTTTGACCACCCCCCCCCCCCCTCCACGAAGTTATCATTGGAGGGCCCCAGTGATCCCAGTGGCCCCAGTGGCCCCAGTGACCACAGTGACCCCAGTGACCCCAGTGATCCCAGTGACCCCAGTGACCCCGGAGAGCCCCAGTGTCCCGGCAAAACGAGCAGGCTTCACTTCGCGAGCTCGCAGGAAGCTCGGAGCTTTCCGTACTAAATTTCTTAATAAATACTGTTAACCAATTGTCAGTGCTCGTTTGTAATGCAGCCAATGAGAGGCACAGCTCCTGGTCCTGGTTCGTTTCCCTCGGATCCGAACATGGAGCAACTCCCGTTTAATCAAATTGTTTACATCCGGAAGAAAAAATTAATTCACGGCATGTTATATATATATGGGGCATCCCACGCCAAATCGGACACCATTTAGTTTTTGCATCTCCGATTTTCTTCATAATTTTTTGTTGTTTAATATCTATTGAGAAAGGCTTCCATGCCAATTTTAAGCTTTCTTTGTCCAGCCACTTCCGCGATGTGAATTTTAAAAAAAGCGGTGCTTTTTTTAATGCCCATAACTTTGCGAAAAATGATCCGATTGGGATGTTTTTTTTTTAATTTCGTTTTTAGACGCACTTTTAGAAAAAAAAATGGTACAAAATCATCAAAACCATATTTCCATAAGATTTTCCAGTTCTAAATATTAAATGTTAATTTTAGAAAAACATGTAGCGATCGATTTTCTTCAAATTTTTCCTAAAAATACTGTCACTCATTATGCAACTTTTAAGCCCGGCACGGTAATGGGATAACGTTAGGATCCATGTTTTTTCGAATTTGAAGTTTTTTATTTTTTTAGTAATCCATACTAAAAGTACATAATAATCCTTTTTTCAGACCTATGGGCAATGGTTATTGTCATCTATGAAGTTGAATAGATATGTCTTAATAATTTAATGGACAATAACCCTTTCACTTTAGTTAAATATATAACAACATAAGTTTTTTGTATTAATTCTTATTCAATTTTATATTGAGTCAATATCTCATGTATATGCAGAGTAGAGGTACCTAAAGATAAATCATTATTATCTAAAGAACAAAACTTATTTTAAAAGAGTTTAGTTAATGTATGTGCTCAAAAGATGGCGCTTTTTGAAATTATTTTTAACTTTTAACTACGCTCGGTAATAAAAACTTCGTTAACATAGCCTAGTGGCTGAGTATCTTTCTTATCTACGGCTCCATTTCAGAACAAGAATTCAATGTTGTTTTCAATCACGTGTTGACAGTGTGTCAACTACTAATTTGCTTTAAAGAAAAATTTGTATAATATCACGGTATATTTTTTAAAGCACAACTTATTGTGAACTTTTGTGCCATGCCAAATTTTGGGATGTATAATTTGTGCTGTAATCCTTTGCAAATAGAAAATCATAGAGTTGAGAAAAGTCTTCGACGAGCTTCTGTTACTCGACAAAATTTATATAATTTGAGTAAGGATGATTTTCTCTGCATAACGTGTAAAAAAGCATTGGACTTTTGCTTGTAATCAATCTGTAAACTAATTAATAATCATTACGTGTCAGATAATCCTCGAGAGTAGCTTTGCTGTAAAGTATCTTGATTTCAGATATTTTTTAACATATATAAGTAAAACAAGAAAATTTAAAAATTCGAAAAAACATGAATCCCAACGTTATCCCATTAACGTGCCGGGATTAAAATTTGCATAATCAGTGACAGTATTTTTAGGAAAAAAATTGAAGAAAATCGATCGCTACGTGTTTTTCAAAAATCAACATTTAATATTTAGAACTTGAAAATCTTATGGAAATACGGTTTTGATGATTTTGTACCATTTTTTTTCTTTCTAAAAGTGCGTCTAAAAACGAAAATTAAAAAAAAACATCCCAATCAGACCATTTTTCGCAAAGTTATGGGCATTCAAAGAAAATACTGTTTTCTTTGTTAAATTCATATCTCAGAAATGGCTGGACAAAAAATCTGAAAATTGGCATGGAGGCCTTTCTCAATAGATACTAAAAGACAACAAATTGTGGAGAAAATTGGAAATGCAAAAGCTAAATAATGTCCGATTTGGGGTGCAATACCCCATATATATATATATATTTATATTTATATATATGCGTGCGTGTATATAAGAATATGAGGACAAACAAGTATACCGTACTCACAGTCGACACTTTGACTCACGGTGTGCCGGTAATTGCTACACGGGGGAGTCGCCCCCGCAACGTGAGGCCGCCGAGACCGACGTCGACCCCGTCATCGCCGCGTGACTCCTCCATTTACATGACGACGTTTTAAGCGAGGAAGGAACCGCGAAGAGCATGCCCGATGCACACATATCGCATCCGGAATATAATTTCCAAAAAGCCTTCCATACGGTTACTGAGGAACAATATTTCGAAATGTTTTTTTCAACCTCTTTTTTGTTCTTCTTTTTCCACACACTCTCGCATACGATACGAGTGTGTTGATGATTCGTCAACTTTGACTTTGTGCCGATCGAGACAAAGTAAATAGGAAGAGTCTAATGATTTGTTCTTTGCTCATTATTTGCAATTTAAAATGTTGAAAGTGGCGAGAAAAGTGAGTGGCCAACTGAGGCAAATGCCGAGGTCAACTAAAGAGTGCTGGAAGGTTAAAAAAGTGACCTCCCGCCCCTGGGCTGCAATTCCTGGGGGGGTGTCTTACGGTTCATTAAGAGGGAATGATACCTCATCGCGGTCGGTATGGTAGAACAATTATAGATTCCCAAAAATCTCGAAAACGGCTCTTCAGATCCCGTCGAAACTTTGCCAAACGACGTCAAATAGATAGACGAACAGCTGTCTTCCCCTCAAATTTTCTGAATTTGAGAAAAAAAACTAGATTGGCTTATGATAAGCCAATCTACATTTTTTTTCTCAAATTCAGAAAATTTGAGGGGAAGACAGCTGTTCGTCTATCTATTTGACGTCGTTTGGCAAAGTTTCGACGGGATCTGAAGAGCCGTTTTCGAGATTTTTGGGAATCTATAATTGTTCTACCATACCGACCGCGATGAGGTATCATTCCCTCTTAAGGGGAGACACCACTGTGACAGTTGAAAAAATCGATTTTTTTTTTCAATTTCCTCCAAGTATACATATTCAAGAACACGGGGAACAAACTTTTAAGTTCAAATATTTAAAATTGACCAAGTCACAAACGATTTCGTGACAGCAGGTAGCAAAACGATTTGCGTATACATACTAAAATTTATAATCGCGTTTTGCTCGACCTGGTCGTAATCATAACTCTAGCTATAATTGTCCGATTTCCAATTTTTAAAAACCAAAATTTCCGTTTTTCAGTAGCTATCGTCGTACGTGGCCGTTTTTTGTTTTGTTTAAAATTTCTTATTTTCAAGCCTGCGAATATAAGTAAAAATTTCGCCAAAATTAAACTTTTTCTGAACACCCATAATTTTGTGAATTTTTTTATTTTCGCGGAACGTCTTCGTACAATGAGAACTACATTTTCATAGATTTGGAAACTTTTATATTTTAATGTTTTCAGACCAACCATTATAAAGTTATCGACCCGGCCGTTGGATCACTTTTTTATACAGAGCCTCTGTCATACCTCAACAACGTTTTTAATTGGAAAAATGGTTAAATATAAATGTACACGAAACAAGTTCAATATACGCTCTGGAAAAACGACCTTTCGCGGCCCGTCACAGTGGTGGCCTCCCTTAAGGGATTACCCCCACATGCGATTTTGAAAAAATCGATTTTTTTTATTGCATTTTTTTGAAGTATAAGTATCTGAGAATATGTCCTGAAAATGTCAAGCCGATCCGAACAAAATTGACTGAGATATGAGCGTTGAAAGAGAAGAATCCGTTGTGCAAACGACCGGAAATTGAAACTTTAAACGCGTTTTTCTCAAAATGGCATTTCTGAAGTCGGTGACCAAGATTACTCGAACACTAATGAACCGATCTTCTTGAAATTTTCCAGGCTTATTTGATACATAAAAATGTAGTCTTTAGTCGTTCGATTTTTTTTTTCGAAAAAAAATGGCCGTTTTATAGCCAAAAAACGGCCGTTTTGTTCGTTAAAATCGAACCATTAACTTTGACTGTTCGCCATTTTGTGAAAAATGAATATTTTTTAAAATCCTTCGATTGAAGACTAGTTTATACTTATATTTGACTAAATCCATCCGCATTTTTTTTTCAGATGATCCACTTCGCCGCAATGTTGGTCACCGCAAACCGTGTATATAAAAACATTATTTCGTTGACGGCCATTTGCCACTAAACAATGTAATACTTTTCAATAAAAAAATTACCGAAAGTTCTTCAAGATGTGTTCTTTAAGATGGTATATTGATCGATTAAAAAAGTTTTGTAGTTTTCTTTTTAAAAATTCATAAAAAAGGCCTTTTTTTGCGCTACAAGTGGGGGTAACGCCTTAACCTCGCGTAAAATCTTCATTCAACCCTTCGCACAAGCCAAAGTGCGTATCGAATCGGCGCTCCGAATTACACCTTCCAAACACATCTCGTCCCATACATACATGTATACATCCACGTGCATACCATTTCGATGTTCCCAAACAATTTGCATAAACGCGAGTAGGAGGAAACACGCGAGTTTAACAACGCACGCGGATTAACGAAGTTGTTATTTAATTAAAACGCCCCGTTGCCGCGGCTGCCTTCTCCGAACGAGTTTATTATTACAAGCCCAGTAGCGAGATGAGTTCATTCGCTTGTTTTACTTCTTCGTGAATTTTACTATAATTGCATATACACGTATATGCAGAGGTATATAACTCGTGGGCAGTCTGTCTCGTTGCGCTGACGTTGCTGCAATATTAATCATAACAATAATAATTATTGTTATTGTTGTTGACGTTATAAATGTTTGCCCTTGTTGGCTTGAGACTCGGTGACTCTCCTGAGATTGGAGAAGCAAACAAACAAACCAAAGATCCTGTGGCTCTTTAGCTCAAGATCGGGTGGCTCTTCTGGTGTTGTGAGCTTAAGGGGGGAGATACCTTTAGGTGGGAAAAAAATGCTGTTTTCATGATTTTATTTATTAAGAGGTTGAAATTTGTAATTAAAGTTGAATTAAAATTAACGTTTAAATTTTAATTAGTTAAATTTTAATCAGTTAAAATTTTCGAAAAATCGATTTATTTTTTATTTTATTTTATTTTATTTTCGTGATGTACATATATTTAAGTACACACAGAAAATTTCTTATTTATCCGGCGAGTATTCTCGAAATTACACGCACATTTGAAATTACGTGTCAGAGCGTTCAATCTTTTCAAATATATTTTTCAGTAATCAATCGAAGGTTTTTTCTCACCGATAAATATTTTCCATTTTATAAACAATTTGAAGACTTTATTTTTGTCAAAAATCGATTTTTTTAGAAGCCGCCATTTTGCCAAAAAATATTATTTTGCTTATTCCTTAAATCAATTACCAGATAATCCATTATATTAACGAAATATTTTTGGTTTTTTCATTTTAGATGATTCAGTCCAGAGATATCGTGCTCACCGCAAGACGCCTTTTTTCAGAGGTGCTCTCGGAGATATAGAAGATATAGAGCTATAGAAGCTTTCAAAATAATTATTTTTACAAATAAAAAATGTTAAAATGCCGTCAAAAGTTACCATAATATGTGTACACATTTTTTCGTTAATAGATTTAACGGTTTTCTCAAGAAAAATTCTTGAAAAATCGATCTTTTTGGGCCTCCTGACTGTATATAACCCCTTAAAAGAAAGAAGTTTTCACCATTTTTGAGACTTAGGATATGTTTTGGCTGCTACATGGTATTTTTTCATTTATTAATCTTCAGAAATGCCAGTGGTATGACCCGGTCCTCTAAACGGGTGCAGCAGATTTTTCTTTCGTTAACTCTCATAAGCAGAAAATGAACGAAGGAAAAGTGAAAAATGTTGGAAAACGATGAAATGGTACCGTTTTGAAACAAAAATATTGAATTTTCGGGAAAAAATGGCTACATATTGCAATAAAAAAAATACTTTTTTAAATATTTGTAAAAACATTTGAGTTTATTCATTAGACAATAAGATTAAAAAAATGTAAACCAAATTTCAGAAGAATTGGTCGATTAGTTCCTCAGCTATACGTCACGCCAATTTTGAGAATGCACTTTAGAATACCATCCTATACCTCCTCCATTTCGAAAGATTAATAAAATAAAAAAAATACCATTTAACAACCAAAAGTAGCAATTAAACATACCTTGAGTCTCAAAAATCGCGAAAAAAATCTTTCCTTAAAAAAAAATCATGAAAATCAGCAAGTTTTTTCCTTGCCTAAAGGTATCTCCCCCCTCAAGGTCGGAGCCTGAATTAGTAGGTTCGAAATTTTTTTTTTTATTGCTTAAATCGATAAATAAACTATCCAAGAATATATTTACAAAGTTACAGAGGCCAATTGTAAATATTTTCGAAGATACAAGACCAAAAGCAGAGAAGCGATTGACAATTGATATTGATATTTCCTCCTATTGAAAACTTTGAAGCGCGTTTTCTCCAGTTTTCATCTTCACGATTTTTCCAAATTGGCGGGCGTGATAGCAAAAAAAACTAAACGACCGATTGAATCAAATCAAAGTTCATTTTCTTCAGAATGAAAATCTCTTCTAAGTGAATTTAAAAAGACGTTGAAAAAGTATTTTTAAATAATTTTTATAGCACGTTAAAGTGTTTTTTAAACACATTTTTTCAAACCTGAGAAAAGTTATAATTTCACGATTTTTTAGCATTTTCTTAAGGGCAGGGTAAAGTATTAAATTTTTTTTTTTTTTCATTTTTGTTTAATTTTATAAATGAATGCATAATATATCAAGAATATTGTGTTAAAATTTCAAGTCGATCGGAGTAAAATTGACGAAGTTATGAGTACTTGAGCGTCTATTGCTCCATGCCGTTCTCTTCTCTTCTGCGTTTTTCAAACCGTTTTTCTGAGACTTGACATATTTGAAGTCCGTGTGCACGATAACTCAAAATCTACTGGACCAATCGCTTTGAAATTTTGCACAGTACTTCTTCACATAATTCACCAGGTATTGTCGAGAGCTTTTTTGTTTTTTTTTTTAATAATTACTAATTTTTCAACATCAAATTAGCCGATTTTTTTAGCGAAAATCAGGTTTTTGGCTCCCAAGTGCTACGAAAAATCGAAAAATCGAAAAAAAAAAATCCTCCCGTCATTACCTCGAGAAACATCTCCTTTAACAAATGCATTTTGATTTTTTTGTTTCAAATGATTCTGTTGCGAGTTATGGTGCACACCGCAAACCAACTTTTTTTCGAGGCGCCTCCGGGGTTTAATTTTCACTCGCTCAATTTTGAATATTTTGCAATGCAAATTTAGGAGAATGTTGTTCAAATGTTACTTTATTATATGTAAATTTTTCAATAAACGAACACTATTCGTTACGCCAAAAAAAAATCTTAAAAACATGCCTTTTTTTCGCCGAATTAACTTTACCCCGCCGTTAAGGGAGACTTTGTCCTTGGAGTGCCATATTTCAGGTGTTTACATTTTATTTTTTTTAAAGGAAACGAGTAAAGCTTTTTGAGTGCGGTTTTTTCTTGCTTTTATTCATGATACACAGAACGTTAAAAAAATTTTTTAACCAAAATGGCGCACTTTTTTTTTAACCAAAAACGCACATGGAATAGGCTGACAAATCTGCAGTCATTTATTGTTTCATGTTCAATTTTTTTCATATATTTCAAATATTCATGAAAAGATACTTCAATGTTTACAAGGCTCACTTGTTTTTTTCCCTTAAAAAAAACGCTTTATTTTGATCTTCTAATTCAGGCTCAAGATCCTGTGGCTCTCCTGATATTCGACTCCCCAAACTCAAACGAACCTAAACATGCCCAAATAAACCCAAGACCTGCAGCTCGTAATACTTGCTCCTTAAATATTTTCCCCCAAAATGAGTACTTTTAAAATCGTTTCTTCCAATATCATCACCACGTTCATTGGAGAAAAGTGAAAAGTCAGGTTGTATGTAACGATCGGTCGCTCGAGTGTGTGTCAGAGAGGCTGGGGATCAAAGAACGGAACACTGTGATATGTATATGCGTGGTTGAAGACACGCTGATTGATCGCCGGGATCAATCATCGGGAGCCGGTTACTTCCCGTTGCGTTGTACTTTATATTAAAAAGCTTCGTGTATTCCGACGGGGCGAGGGGTCCGACTGGTAAGGGGAATGTTCTTTCTGGGATTTTTGACTCGGTTTCCGCGCGACCTCGGGAATTCTCTTTGTAGAGAAGTTTCGCGCAGACGCGGCTAAGTCACTCTTTTTTCCTTTGCCTCGAGCTTTTCGTTGTTCTTTTTTCTTCGCTTGCTTTTTTTTTGCACGTTACGCTCAGTCATCCGCCGTCCCTCTCGCTCGCCCTTTCTTTCTTTCGATCTCCGACTCGTTCGGGGATTCTTTTATTTTCATCCGCGAAACGCTGGCGCTCTGTGCCCAGGTGCCTTTATTAAAAATCGGATACGTTCGTAGAACGGAGAGATTTTTTTTTCGTTCCGGAAATCCGCTTTCCTCTTTCATACGGTCCGTTTCTCGGGCTCTCTCTCTCTCTCTCTCTCTCTTTCTCTCTCATTTGCCTCCCCACATGGAAATAAAATATATAAAAAATATATCGAAAGATATATAAAACATGTATTAAATATAATTCGTTCCAAAAATTGGATATGTCAATTACATTTTTTGGTATGAGTGAAACCATTGCGATAAATAAATATAAAATCATTCAAGGGGTAAGGCCACTGTAGAAATTTCAAAAAATCGATGTTTTTTTCTTAAAAGATTCCTTAATATCTTAAAAATGGCATACTCAAAGGATTGAGATGGGAAACACGTATAAATACTTATATTTTGAAGTTTGGCGCAGCCCATCTCAGTTCGATGCAATCCGTACCGAAAACTTTAAACGCATTTTTCGCGAAACTTCATTTTTCAAGTCGACCGGACTCATAACTCGAAAAAATCTTGACCGATTGACTTGAAATTTTAACTGCATATTCACAATTACATTCTGCATAGAAGTACGTAGGATTTTCTCGATATATTAGATCGTTTTTTTTTTATAAACAATTTTCGGACAATATTTTTTTGAGAATTTTGAACTTTTATTTAAAAAACGCGCTGTTTTTGCAAAAATCGATATATCAAAAAAATTCTACGTACTTCTGTAGCTATTGACATGTCTAATACGTATCGCTTGCTTTTCGGTGCTTTATAACATATCCAAATTTCAACAAAATCGAAGGGTGTCACCTGTGGGATGTTCCTTGTTAGTAGATAACGTCACAGCTCATCACTCAGAGGTCCCGCGATCAAAGCCACTTTACGGCGTGTAAGCGTTTGTCTGATATAATTTAAATCTGAACCATTAATATATTTGCAGCGTAAATACCATAATCGTAATTAATGAACAACGAAAAATTTCGTAAAAGGGTGCAATGATGTAAATAACGTGCAAAAAAAGTTTAAATATATCTTAAATACACTTTGAAAAGATTTCAATAATATTTGAAATGTAGTATGAACATATGTCAAGTATATTTTAAACGGAGTACGAATGTATGTCGAGTATACTTTAGATGTAGTTTAAATATATTCAAAGTTTATTTCAAATACAGTTCGAACACATTTAAAATATATTTGTAGTATATTTGGAAGGTAATTTGAGTACATTGTAAGTATATTTTTCAATATAGTTTGAATATATGTAATCGCATACCCAACATATATTTTTTATCCATTCTGAAGATCTATTTTGGGCCACAAGTTTGATATCACGAATATATTTTTAATGCATTTCCCATATATATTGCATATATCTAATATATATCTAAGGTGTATAATATATATCTGAAATATATTTTACAACTATTTTGATATATCGAAAAATACATTTTTACATATATTTTATTTCCGTGTGGGTCTCTCGGCCCTACTACATGTTCCAACGTTTCGCACGTCTTTTGCAAGTATCCTCCATCGGTCCTCGGGGATCACTGAGGAGTACCGATTTTATTATTTTACCCAACTGCCGGACGAACCATTATTTCAAGTCTTTCTGCACCACCCCCTCAAGCTATCTGCGGAACGCGTCAGACCCTCGTGCGAGGGCTTGCAAAAACTGCTCTACCTTCAAGCGCGCTTTAAGGGAGGACACCACTGTGACGGGTCGAAAGAAGGCATTTTTTCCGCATTTTTTGTTGCTTACTAGACGATTTATTTGGGATTTGGAAAAAGGTATGTTATTAAACATATATTGAACTTGCTTCGTGTAAATTTTTATCTTAACAAATTAACAGCGTTATTAGCCCCGTCCAGATTGGCCGAGTCGCCTCGGGAGGCAGCCTCGGTACGTATGCCTCGGGCGAGGCAGCCTCGGTACGTATGCCTCGGGCGAGGCAGCCTCGGTACGTATGCCTCAGGCGAGGCAGCCTCGGTACGTATGCCTCGGGCGAGGCAGCCTCGGTACGTATGCCTCGGGCGAGGCAGCCTCGGTACGTATGGCTCGGGCGAGGCAGCTTCGGTACGTATGCCTCGGACGAGGCAGCTTCGGTACGTATGCCTCGGCCGAGGCAGCCTCGGGCTCGCGGTAAACCGTCATGACGCTTCGTAGCGGAGCAAGTGCGATCCAAAAGTTCTCCAACGTATGTCAGTATCCTTAAAAGTCCAAATAGCACCACACGTACGAGTCTCACAACAGTTGCTACAGTTGCTTTTTTCTGGTAATACGTCGAAATTTAACGAAGGGTGCGAAAGTCTACACAGTTGACTGTAAATGATGTAGAACGTATAGTATTGTCTAGACAAATTTCAAAATAGACGCAAAATCACTTCTTAATAAATAAAAACTCTTGAAATAATTCGTCGATTTATTGAAAATTTTGAAACTTTTCAAACATCCATAGCCGAATTATTTTGACGGTTTTCAGATTTTCGGAGTTTTGGTCTTTCGTGTAAAATTCTTTCGAGGTAGTATTCTTTCGGAGTTTTGAGCGTTCTGATCATTCAAAGTTCGAAACTTCAACCCGGCCCCGTCTTGAATTTCGGAATATTTAGATTTGGTATATTAAAATTCGAAATATTAAAATTCGGAATTTTAAACCGTCGGAGCATTCAATGGTCGGAATTTTAACCCGGCCCCATAGTTTTGGTGAAATTTTTTTTATTCGGCAGCTTCAAAAACAGTAAATAAAAAAACGGTTACGTACAACGATAGCTACTGATATTACGGATATATATATATATATATATTTTTTTCAAATTGAAACTCAGACAATTGTAGCTAAAGTTATGATTCCGGCCAGGTCGAAAAAAGTCGTTTCTAGCAAAATGCAGTTGAAAGTTTTAGTCTACGTAAATCGTTGCGCTACCTGCTCTCACTGAAACGTCTACAACTTGGTCAATGTTCAATATGTCAACTTGAAAATCTTCGACATATTCTTGAATAAGTATATTTTGAGAAAATGCATTAACCCGGAAACTTCTAGACGAAATGTATGACCAAATGCGCCTGTGAGCTAATTCTGAGTTAGGTTCCATTCATTGTTTCACTTTTATTATTATTGCGTTTTTTTTCTTGATCATTATTAGTATTATTTCTATTAGTATTGATATTGTTGTTATTATATAGTTTATATAGTCAAAAGTAGGTACAGTCACTTACGTTTAGGGTTACTGTTGTTACATGCATGTTTAACACTCCAGTGCCTGTGCACTTTGCATCCTGATGTGTACGGTACTCTTAAGGAGCAGTTGCTCCAGAGTACGAAATAACGATCATGCTCTCTTTCTCTCTCTCTCTCGCTCTCTGGTTATTGCGATGCTTTTTCTTAGGCCCTTTACGTGTCACAGTCACAGCCTCATTTCGATTGTTCGCCAGACTCGCAGGCGTTCCAGCACATCGGCCCACCGAGCCAGTTATTTCAATATTGTACCGTCGCGAGAACGCTCGCGCTCAAAGCATCCTTTTTTTATGGTGGTAGGGCAAGCATCGGTCGCTCTCGTCAGTCGCGAGTCTTTTGCCAGCGACATTTTTCTCCAACGCGAGAAACGACAGAAATTACGTCCACCCTCTGACATGCCAGGGCCCGTAATAATTCAGAAGATAAGAAGGAGAGCATAAAAATAAATATAAAATATAGGATACTTACACCGACAATGAGAGGGAGAGAGAGAGAGAGAGAAAGAAGGATGAACAAAAACGCGTCCGAATTTTGTTTTTTTTTTGCTTTTCAGCCGAGTGCGAAGGTCACGGGGTACCGCACCACGTCAAGGACGAAACAAGACCCGCGCAGCCTATACAGTAATAGTATCTGGTATTATATACACTCGGCAAAAAAAATTAAAGAAGCAGAAACATTTCAAAAAATGTCTTTTTGAAAGACTGATGAAAAGGCTTCGTGAAAAATAGGCGTATCGGGGGGGGGGGGGGGGGGGGGTGGCGGGGGGAGCACTTTGAAACTTGAAATCTCTAGTTTAAGAATCTCGCGAAGATAATCGAAGAAAAAACTGACTTTTCATTCAATCGGCGATATCTCACCGACAAATGGTCGTACAGAGAGCAAAAAATTACCAAATGAAGCTGAAGAATCAGGCTCAAAGACCCTAGCATTGTTTCAGCCAGAATTTTTTTTTGAGCCTATGTACGTTTTGAAGAAAAAGTCGAAAAAAAATTATTTCCGCTGTTTCTTATACCGGCGCCGAGCGTGATACTCAAAAAAAATTCTCCGCGATATTCTTAAACTCAAAATGCTTTTTTTCCCGATACGAACATTTTTCACGGTACAGCCTTCAAAAAATCACTGAAGAAAGGTTGAAATTTTTCTGCTCTAATTTTTTCGCTCAGTATATATATACCGAGTATACAAATTTATATATATATATATATATATAAGAAGGTACCTGCGGGTAATAAGGCCTAGAAGCGAGATTTTCGATAAAAATGAAAAATATTCAAATTAACCAATGGCTTTGAATGATAAACGGCTGTGGACGGAACGAAACGTTAGGTTAAATTAGCAAAGTTCAGGTAGAGGGTTCAATAGGGAACGGATAATACGTAAAAACCCACAAGGGCTTTTATTATAATTATTAAATAATAATACATTTATAATAATTAAATTTATTATTATAATTATAATAATACATTTAAATTAAAATGATTATAAAATAAATGTATAAATTTATTTAAAATAAATTTATAATTATTATAATATTTTTTAATAATTAAATTTATTATTATAATTATAGTAAATATATAATATTTTTGTTACAAAAAGGGATCTGTGAGTACTTTAGGTAAATAGAGGAAATCTGCAGAAACATGAACAAGGAGAAAGAGGGAGAGTGGAGAGTGGAGAAAAGAGATGGAGTGGAGGAATAAATTAAGAAAAAGAGAGAAGGGTTAGATAGTACGAGGTGCAAGAATCCGTGGCGTAGTAAATAAGTGAATTAATATGTAAGCGGAAGGTCATTGTTTTGTAAAAAAAAAACTGTTAAATGTTGTGCAAATAAAACTGGATTTGATTGATATATAATATTTTGATAGTATTACATACTAACTTATTATATAGTTGTGGCAGGTATGTTAAAATGGCCATGGCAATTAGTAGAAACATCCCAAACTATATTTAGCTAAGAGGGGTGCATGGGAATGACAGTTGACGTATGGAAAAGGGCCGCAAGATATCTACTTTAAGGGGTCGCGTGGGTTTCGAAGTCAAAAAAAGCATATATACTGTATTTTTTTCAAACAAAGTATATCAATTATTTTATTCAAAATGTTAAGCACATAACAGAGCAACATTTCAACAAAATTTAAAAAAAAATTCATTCAAACATTTGGGAAATTCAAAAAATTTAATGTATATTTTAAATTTTCAAACCCTCGTAACCCCTTAAATAATGAAGATGGAAGATGGTAGGTGGCCCAAGGGAAAAAGTAAGGGGCATAAAAATTCAAATTGAACAAGAAAGAAAAATAAGTAAGAAAAAGGAATAAAAATTCGAATTAAACAAGAAATTCAATACGATAGGAGCAAAATCGATGGGCCAACATAATTCAAGGAATATAAACATGAAAACAGGTATACACGTGGAAAAATATTGGGAGTGCAAGATGATAAAATTAAACCAAGAAATAGTAAGTAAACTCGAGCAATGGTAGGAAAATACGAGTAGCTGAGGGTTAGAAATTGACTTAAAAAGAGAAACTCAACTGAAAATGCAACCGGCAAAGCAACTATGCGACTACATAAGACAGTTCGAGAAACTATCAACTAAGATAGGTATATAAGAAAGCCAATGTAAGATAACTGATGTAAATGAGGAGGGCGCGGCATTTATGTAAACACCCTTAAGAGAGTATACAAGGAATACAATACCACAACTGCTACTATATACTTACGGCGTACAGTGTTGCATTAAATATTATGTATGTATATGAAAGGGATCATAATAATAAACGTTAATAGAATAGTGTATACAGAGGTTCAAAGAGGGTGTATATATATATATATATATATATATATATATATATATATATATATATATATATATATATATATATATATATTAGGGTGGCCCTTGATATGGGTCAAACAAAAAATTGATCGCGCCGCCCTCCAAAACGGTTCCAAATAATTTTAAAAAAATCTACGCGAAGCCCCAGCTATGTCCGTTAAGAGGAAAGCGTGCCTGTAAGCATGAACTTAAATTGAAATATCAATTTTTCTTCATGATTGGAGAAGTTTCGATTTTTTAAATCTAGTTTATTTGTCAATTTTTTTTAACTTTCCGAAGCTATTGTACATTGGTATTCAATATACAGATCAAATAATAAGATCCTCCATACTAGATTTGATGAGCGTTCAGTTTTACCATCCTATTATTTTGGAACAATAGTTCGATTTAGCTGCTGTCGAACGTTTTTAATCACATCAAAATCAAACTTTACATTTGCATCTTGCCAGAAAAATCTATTAAGTACGAAGGATATAAATTCACGATAAATCATTCACATGAAACTTCCGGATTGGCCAGAATCGTTTTTTTTTTTTTTTTTATTATGTTAGAAATATTCCTTGCGTGCTGAGATACAAACATATTAATATTTCACTGAGATCAGACTTCCAGCAAAAAAATGTATTTGAAAATTACTTTCGCAAAAATGCATAAGGACATTTTAAACTTGGGAGGATTTTAAACTTGGCGAGCTTGTTCGTTTTATTGAAAACAAAGAAATTATTTATTCGCACAAGTCATCCAGTTGGTCGGAAAAAAACATAAAATTTAAAAAATGTACACATAAGATATCGATACTAGTTCGTTCAGTACGAATATATTTATTTAAACTACAGAAATATCGTGTTGAAAAATCCTTTCATTTTCATTCACATTCAATTTTCCAATCATGAAGAAAAATTGATATTTAAATTTAAGTTCATGCTTACAGGCATGCCTTCCTCTTAACGGACATGCCTGGGGCTTCGCGTAGATTTTTTCTTTATTATTTGGAACCGTTTTGGAGGGCGGCGCGATCAACTTTTTTTTTTACCCATACAAGGGCCACCCTAATATATATATATATATTATACACGTATAAAAAACTCTCTTACAAATATATTTATATATTTAGAAGAGTTTTTTATGGTTTTATATATAAATACATATATATGTATGTATATTTGTAGATGTTTAAAAGTTCCGAAATGAAAATTCAGTCGCGTGCCCTTGCGCTACGTGTGAAAGGTTTTTTTCATGTATGTGCGAAAATAAATAAGCCCCCATACAATGCTCCGTGATCCTTGGCATAAAAGCACAGAATTTGTGTGAATTTGGTCCGTGTGGTGCATAAATCTCTCTCTCTCTCTCTCTCTCTCTCTCTCTCTCTCTCTCTCGCTCTCTCTGGGTACGGATATATACACATATATTTATACATGTATATATGTGTGTTCGTGAGGAAAAATGGACGGCCGCGCTAATATTTACAATACTTTTTGCACGCGACATATATTTGGACGGATACAATTTCATGACCAAAATATTCGTTGTTTTTGGAAAACTTGAGGATGTGTTAAATAACGCACGTTTGCAATTGATATCGATAAGTGGCGGCAATTCATTTGATTCGTGTTCTTGATTTAAGTGAAATAAATATTCTTTGAACGAGCATGAGGATAGTTGAGTTCATTGTAGTTGAATAAACGAACGGGAGGAAGCGGGAAATGTGTGAAAACTTTTAGACAATAAAATAATGAGAATTGTTAAGGATAAAAATAAAAATGAAAAATAAGAAAAAATTAAAATCAGAAAAATTACAATAAGCATTAAAAATGAGAATATTCGTTAAGAATGAGAATCAAAAATAAGAGTTGAGAATAAAAATAGAGAACAACGTTATTCTAATAAAAAAAAAAAAAAACGTTTACTATGACGTGAATGTAACTGACAAACGTTTTACGTACTTATCCAACGATTAAAGCGCTCGAGATTGAATCGAATCGATTCGAAGATAAGAAAGTCGCAAATGCACACACTTGCACGTGGTTTACCGGATATAATTTGCCTCAAGTGCTCTCGCGCGACGATTTTGCGACCGTTTCTTGCGAGAAAGCGCCGTGTACCCCGCGTATATAAAATCGGATCGACTCGATTAAGCGAAAAGGCCAGAGAGATATCTGTACGTATGCGGGTGACTATCGTCCGGCTGATGCGCCTCTTCCCGTCTCAACCCTTCGAATCTAAAACCTCGGCTATTCCATTTTCACCCGCACCACCGAGCGAGCTTACATATTATCTTATTTTTCAATGAATTTCCGTAACAATTGAATGGTTTTGTATTCAATATTTTTTTTCATCCTTCCAATTAATCGTGATACAGAATCCTGCGAGATAGGCCCGGAGCCCATTGTTCATCGGAGCATAACATTACATTAATTAGCTATTGTCCGCGGTAGCGATTCTACGTTGGAAATTTGGTTCAGGTGTCTGTCAGTCGAGGATTTGAGGCTCGTGCTCCATCACCACGTTATGTACGCAGGCCGTAATAAAAGGATTTTTCTATGGGCTTGAAAAAAAAGTTTCATATGTACATTAAAAAAAACACGTTTTTTATGTAGTTAAAAAAGCCATATTTCGCCACATAAAAAAATACACGTTTGTCAATCAGTTTAAAAAAAGTGATTTTTCGATAAATGAAATTAAATAGCTCATACGTATTTTCAAGGATAAAAAACATATTTTTTATATAGTTAAAAAAGCCATTTTTAACATAAAAATTACATGTTTGTCAATCCGTTAAAATAAAAGTGATTTTTCTTTAAATAAAAAAAATTGTTATGTGTATTTTTACGCATAAAAAAACCACGTTTTTTTATGTAGTTAAAATACTGTTTTTCTGTATATTTGGAAATAAAAGGTTTTTTTTATGTTATTAAAAAGAAATCAGCCTTCCTGTAGACATTTAAAAAAAACCACGTTTTCTATGTAGGCAAAAAAACCGTTGTTTTGTATATATATGTTTTGTACTCGTTTTTATGTAGTACAAAAAAACTGTTTTTCTTTATATTAAAAAAAACACGTGTTTTATATAGTTAAAAACCGTTTTTCTTTATATGAAGAGACGTTTTTTTAAATAACTAGAAACGCCGTCTGACTTTAAATTGAGAAAAAATACGTTTTTTATGGAGTTAAGGGAGACTTTGTCCTTGAAATTTTCAAAAAATTCAAGCGGCTCAACATGAGCAGCTATAAGAAGAGGAGGGATGCCTCTATGGACCAGGCATTGCCGATTAGCGGTAATTATAAACACATTTGTGTAAACACATTACAAAACTTTAAACGCGTTTTTATCGAAAACACGTTTTTAAAAATGGCTGACATTCTCCTGACCGCTGTAATTAACATATCGACCTGAAATTTGAAGAGCATACTCAGAAAATATGTATTCACGGAATGACGGATCCTTTTTTCGATAGATACATTTTTTCATTTCTTATTTATCTTTTTATGCGAAAAAAAAACGCGAAAATTCGATTTTTTTTTATTGCCGCCATTTTCCGAAATTTGTACTAAACGAAAAACCCATCCGTCATTCCATGACCAAAGGGTCACAGATTGATAATATGCTTTGAATTTGTGTTTCAGATCAACAAAGAGGGGGCAGTGATGTCAGCCGTTTACCTCCCGCGATTTGAGGACCTGTTTTCGCGGAGCTGCAACGGACGCCATTTTGGTTTTTAAACAAAAAAAAAATTTTTTAACGTTCATGATGAATAAATTCGAACGTTAAAAAAAATTTTTTTAACGTTCATCATACGTTCAACGTATATCATGAATAAAAGCATGAAAAAACCGCACTCAAAAAGCTTTACTCGTTTCCTTTAAAAAAAATAAAATATAAACACCTGAAATATGGCACTCCAAGGACAAAGTCTCCCTTAAGAAAAATCCGTTTTCTATATACTCTAACACATACTCGTAATCACATCACGAAAAGACGCGAACAAAAAAAAATGTATTAGCCGTCCAATCGTAAAATAGTTGTGTCAGTCACGGTATGATTGGTCTGCCAATAGAGTATAGTTACTTTTACTAGACTTTATAGACTCGTTTTCCAAGTGCAAGAAAACTCGTGTCAAATGGTATGAATTTTCAATTAGTTCACGGCAGAATTCAGCGACTCGTGTAACTCGCACGATCCCGGATAAATAAAGAAACGACAATTTATATATAGGTTTATATATTAGGTATAATTATATATTACGTATAATAAGTAATTTATATATAGGTTTATATATAGGTATATACATATATATTTATATATATATATATATGTGTGTGTGTGTATGTGTGTGTATATATATCATTGCGTTCTTTTCTCCCTTTATGAACGACGATAGATATTTTCATTGCACGTTCTCATATTTCCGGTTTCCCCATATTCCACTCTTTGGAATTCCTCTCGCGTCGTACACAAATGCTTGGCAGTCTCTCTCTCTCTCTCTCTCTCTCCCTCTCTCTCTCTCTCTCTCTCTCTCTCTTTATCTCCGTCTCCGTCGATAAATCGGTCTGTCCAATGAAAGTGGGGTAACTCGTGCTCTCTCGCTCGCAGAACGCGCCTCGCCTCGATCGAGCTTGGTGGCACAGTAGAAAATTGCGTCGTGGGCTTTATTGTCGCGTCGAATATAGGCCAGTAATTCTTCGACTGAAAAAGAGCGGGATGGAGAGTGAAGGAGAAAAGGGACCGACGGAGAGAGAGAGAGAGAGAGAGAGAGAGAGAGAGAGAGAGAGAGAGAGAGAGAGCACTGGCGTGTGTGGCAATGCGAGAAACGTCGAGAGGGTTATAAGGGCGCATCCCTTAGCGCACACGTCGATGTAGGAACAAGCCCTTCACCCTTTCCTCCCTTGATGGTTTTCACACACCGGTAGCCATCGCGCAAACGGTGCATATAGTGCACCGACATTCCGGCTGCCGCGGCTCTCGCATCACCATTGTCGAGAGGATTGCTTATTTCTTGCACGCTCACGCGCAAGCCAGTTAGCCTCCTCGTACTCGTTTGCTTTCACGCTTCGTCTCCTCCTCCCTCACCTTCTTGCGGCTGCGGCCCGTCTCCCTTTATCACGAACTTTATCACGGGTCCCGTGTGTGTACGTACCGCGAGGCGAACGGCCACGGGCAGGCGGATGTGTGTGGAGACGCCGGGAAACACACGCAAGACCTACATCCGTGGAGAGCTGAGGAATCCCGTGAAAGCCCTCAGTTGACCAACGTTGCTATATCTCACGGTGGCTTGCAAGCCTTTCCTACTTTGGGGCGTTTTTTGCGCCTTCTCGTACTGGTTCTTCTCCTGGTCCTTCTCCTCAGGGTCTTTTCTTCTTGATATTTTTCCTCCGGATCCTTCTCTTCTTGGGACTTCTCCTCCCGGCCCTTCGCTTCCTAGCCCTTCCCCTGATTCTTGTCCTTGTCCTGGTCCTGGTCTCCCGGTTCTTCTTCTCCCACCCTTCTCCTGGTCCTCCTGGTGCTTCTCTTCCTCCTCCTCCTCCTCCTGGCCCTCTTCTGGATCCTCCTCCCTCTCCTAGTCCTCTTCCTGATCCTCCTCCTTCTCCTCCTTCTCCTGCCCTTCTCCTGGTCCTCTTCTTGGTCGTTCTCCTCCCGCCCTTCTCCTGATCCTCCTCCTCCGCCTCTTCCTCCTGGCCCTTTTCTCGCTTTTTCTCCTCCCGCCCTTCTCCTCGTCCTCCTGGTCTTCTTTTTCGTCCTTCTCCTCCCGCCCTTCTCCTCCTGATCTTTCTTCACCCGATCCTTCTCCTCGTGACCCTTCTCTGACTGGTCGTTCTCATCTTGGACCTTCTTCTCCTGGCTCCTGCTGGTCCTCCTTCAATTGGGTCTCCTCCTTTCCCTACTCTACCAGATCGTTCTCCTACAGGTCCTTCTCCTTCTGGCCCTTCTTCTGTTCCTCCTTCTCCTGGTTCTTCCCCCCCTGGTTCTTTCCCTCCTGGCTCCTGCTGGTCCGTCTTCAATTCGGCCTCCTCCTTTTCCTCCTCTACCAGATCGTTCTCCTACTGGTCCTTCTCATTCTGGCCCTTCTTCTGAACCTTCTCCGTCTCATCCTTCTCCTGGTACTTTTTCTTGTCGTCCTTCTGCTCCTTCTTTCTCTACTCGTTCTTCTCACCCTCCTTTTTTGAATGGTCTTTCTCCTCCTCTTCCTTCTCCTCCTGGTACTCCTCCACCCGATCCTTCTCCTGCTCCTCTTGGTGTTTCTTCTTCTCGTCCTTCTACTCCTCCTTGTCCTCCTCATCTTCACCCTCCTTCTCCTTCTCGCCCTCCTTCTCCTTAGCCTTCACCGTCCCTTCTTATTCTCCCTGCTCCACGTCGATCAACGACGAACAAACAAAGCCTCTACCCATCGTAAATCCCGTTACCTCAGAATCGTAAATAGGTGAACGTCATTATCGTCCAGCTGTCACGGATTGCCCCGATCGTCCGGTATGTTCCAAGACGGAGCTCACCACGAAGTGGTCGTTAGCCTGCTTTTTCCTCACTTCCGACATTACATATATACAGATACGTACACACAACCATATATATATATACGGTTCTCGTTTCCTTGCCACATTAGGGAGAAAGACGACCGTAGAGGAATAAATACATTAGGATCGGGTAAAAGCCACACAAGAACAAATGAAAATATCCTGTAGGGACTTCTTTGACCAAAGTGTTGAGTGCGTGGCTCATGGCCTCCACCAATGATCCCTCGACCCCAGTCGCTATTGACCACCTGTTCGTGAATTTTGGAATCAGCGGAGAAGCGTCGACGAGTCGACGTGTCAGCCCCACGAAGGTGTTGTATTTCCGAAGTACCCTTTTCCTAGATACTACGCGCAAAACTCCCTTCACCGAGGAGGTGCACTCTTGATAAATAATAGCATCGTAATAATGTCTGGTGACAGAGTATCTTCGCGTCAATCAAGCTCATGCAACAATAATTCAACGGGTCTGCGTAAGTTTCGAGTCCAAAGAACGAGTTGATTTTCAATACTTTTTTCTGATTAGAGTATCGCTATGACGAGATCGCGATCTTAGAGACAATTAATAAATGATCTTGCCAAGGTTGAACTCTTTGTTTGTTGAAAAATGCTGTTGCTACATGGCTAATAGGTGTAGATGATTTTGGCAACTACGCTCATCTGAAATGTACAATAGAAAATGTACTTTTAGTAAAATATTAAAAATTCCGTACAACCGGATACTTTTTGAAAAATTGAAAACTACGAAAATGGCAAGCTGTAGAAAAAAGTTCAGTTTTCGGTAAAAAAAAGAAACTTTAATCATTCGTTATTAACAAATGAATAAACATATTTGAAAAATCATCCCGTTAAACGATAGAAAATGTTATAAACTATCCTCCGTCATCGTAGTCGTAACTTGGTTAAATTTCGGAATTTTCACAAAATCTGTATGGCAAATTAAGGGCTTGCACCAAGTGGAATTTTTTTTAAATATCGATTTTTGGATTTCCATGGATTCCCAAAACAACACATTTCAAAAACATTCTCTGAAAAAATTAAGTCTATCCGTTGAAAATTGAGAGTTATGGGCGTCAATAGGTACGTTCCACGAACCGTCGAACTTTGAACACGTTATTCTCAAAATAACTGTTTCAAAATCGGTGTCTGCGATATCTCAAAAACCACTGCACCGATCAACTTCAAAATCCACAAGCTTTTTTTTTCATATTAGAAAACGGTGCTTCAAGGAAGCAATTTTTGTTTCGATGCATCCTTTTTTCATCAACGTAAATAGAAAGTTTTTTTTTACCGAAAATCAATACTTCCTTTTTGGGAAGCGGAAATTTGGCCAAAAGTCAATATTTTATTAATTTCTTCGTCCAAGCACTAGATGACTTCATACAAGAACTAAATGCGTTTGATTTTTTAATTTCACATGATTTGTTTCCGACCAACAGTGGCCATTGCAAAGGATGTTTTTCAATCAGCGCGTTGCACAAACCATTGTACCAGGTGTGTAAGTATGAAACCGGAATTTTTGTACAGAAAAAACACGTTTATTGTAATGATATGATACAAAGTATCATATCATTACCGTAGGTACATCCGCCAGTTGTTGTTGTGTTTGAGCGTCGTCTTCGTCCAACAAAGATTGCAGGTCTTCAAGCGTCTTCAAACTTTTTCGGTGGTCTTCCACGTTCTTCGTTCCTCACGTCAAAATCGCCACTTTTGAACCGTTTGAACCACTCGAAACACTGTGCTTTACCGAGAGCATGCTCACCAAACGCCTCCACAAGCATTCGATGCGATTCGGCTGCGGTTTTCTTCAGATGAAAACAGAAAAGTAGTGCTGTCGGCAAATCGTAATTTGTTGGCACAAAACTCGACATGTTTATCTCTAATAAACTAATGCTACTGAATGAAACTCGTGTTATTGTGAGTTGGAAATCTTTGTCGGATATCAATACAATAACAAGACACCGCTGACGTGATGTGTCGGTAACTGCATCGACATCTAGCGCCACCTATGGGCAAATTCCGGTTTCATACTTACACACCTGGTATGTGCCACATTTATAAATATTTGGCAATACAAAAATTACAAAATATACTCAAAATCATATTTCTGAAAGTAAAAAAAAAAACAATATTCGAAAACCAATATACACGTTTTCCCACGAAATATTTACGAAAATTGCTTTCTTCTGAACTGAAAACGAAGCAATAAAAAACACGTGTTTTCGAAATTTTAAGCTTACGTGCCCTTCAAGCCAAAATAACTCGATGCCAAATAAATATCGAGGCAAAATGCATTGGCCTTTCATGCAAGTATACTGCATATGAATTTACATTGAGATTTCTAAGTTATGAAGTCAATATTGACAAGGTCGAAAAAAGTAGTTTCAAGAAAAATGCGTTCAAAATTTCCGCTTCGTTTTTCTTGATATAACGTTATGTTTTTTCTAGAATATTGATACCAGAGTTGTAAATCATGCATTATTTTGATAGTCCATTACTGTATACATTACAAATTACAAAAGTAATGTGTAATGGATATATGTTCCATTGCGAATTACAAAAGTAATGTGTAATGGATATACGTTCCATTACAAAATACAATTAGAATAAGGTAATTCGTAGTGGAGAATATTCCATCGCAAATAGAAAAATTGCCGTGCTCACATTAGAAATTTGCACATTGCCATCTCATTATTTTATTTCGCTCGTTGAAATTTGTTTTAAGTAAATTCGTTTTTCTTCTGCATAAAACTCGACAACACAATAAAAAGGTTTATACTAGAATGTTGCACACTGCTTTCGCTTTGTTGTTTCACACTGGCAAAGCTATTTACACGAGAAAGTAGAGTTTTTCTAATTTACAAGCCAGGTTTGTATCATAAAAAAAATAATTCTCAAATCAAAGTCACGATCTCCCGTACTTTTATATGCACTCTTTCAGAATCCGGGGTCAAAATTGAGTTTTTTCCATTAGAAAAAGCAATATGGCCGTTAAAAAAAAACCTCGTGTTACAATTATAGCGACAGAAGCGAGAAAAAGATCGAGAAGAAAGAGGCAAGAGAGAAAGAGATCAGAGTGGCTAAGATGATGTTTCATGTATCTCACGAATACGCAGAATAGGCGGAAGAAATTATACTTAACACAATTATAAGTATTCTAATAAAATATACGTAACCTAGCTAATAATAAAAGATGTAAATAATAATATAAGTAATATAACAAAAATGAATACAAGTTACTGTAACAAAACATGTCGCTTTATATACTTTCTGAATGATGTACCTATTTTATTATTTCAGATAACTATATAGATCGTTTGAAATTTACAACTTCTTGAATGGATTGTCCAGTAGACCAAACAGTTTCGATCTATTTGATTTTGAAGTGGAGTTTTATAAGTTTGCAACGCGTAATATATATATATATATATACACGTTGCTTTTATAATCGATATCCATTATCAATTGATATTAATAATAGTAATTGCTCTTTGCATTTATTCATGGTATATTACTTTTTCAATGCTCAATCAGGCACGCATTCATTACACGTAATTTTTGCTTTTTTAAAGAAGAAGGTTTGTGATGCAAAGAATTTGTTTTCCACTTTTCAATGTTAATGCTCGAAAAATTCTTATATATCTCAAAACTTCGAAAAATCATGCGAGACAATATATCATATCAGATCAATTTCAATATGCAGTTTTTTTTTTTATTATTTGTAACCAGCTTTTGCTTGCAAATTCGTCCATGTCTTTAAAAGTATCGACTTTCTCGTGTAGATGGCTTTGTCTGTGTAAAGCAGCAAGGTGAAAGTAATGTGCGAACTTCTAATTGGAACGTTTTTCGTCTGCGTTATTGAGCTTCAGGCAAAAAAAAATGAATAGCCTTGAAAGAACTTTTAGTGAGCGAAATTAAATAATAAGACAGCAACTTTTAGCAAACGTGCAAATTTCTAATGCAAGCAGGGCAATTTTGCTATTTGTAATGGAATATTCTCCACTACAAATTACTTTTTATCAATTGTAATTTGTAATCGAACATACATCCATTACAAATTACTTTTTGAAATTTGTAATGGATCGTGCAACCATTGCACATTACTTTTTGAAATTTGTAATGGATCGTGCAACCATTGCACATTACTTTTTGACATTTGTAATGGATCATGCAACCATTACACACTACTTTTTAAACTTTGTAATGGATCATGCAACCATTACACATTACTTTTTGAAATTTGTAATGGCGCATGCATTCATTGCACGTTACTTTTCTCATTTGTAATGGACAACTTATCCAATACACATTATTTGAAGTAATGAGTAATGCATTATTTTAAAATTACTATTTTCACAACTCTGATTGATACTAACATTGAAGTATCTAGTCGCGGGCGAAATGACGATTCTTCATCTTCATTATATTCCACAAAATAATAAGAGCCTGCGCTTCATCCATTGTGAACGATGCCACACCTGAAGGGACTGAGTGCACTAACCGGTGACGGTACCTGTACCCGACGAAAGTGACTGTAACTCCGTCAACTTTCGGACTTGTGAATAAAAATGTTGTCAACATAGTTTTCAATATACGTACTTTCAAGAATTATAAAAAACGAAACAATTTTTTTTCAAATTTTGCTCCGGAAAGTGTGTTTCAAATTCGAAACTTGAACATGAAGAAATATTGCTATTTCTGGCAGTTCTAAGATCGTGACGTAACGCAAACTGTCATTTCGGGTGGCAGAGATAAGAGGGACACCCTGTATATACACAGGATGTTTGGCGCATGGAACGACAAATTTTTTTGGGGAATTGAGGGGGTCATTTGCTATTTTTTTCACCCTTAGACCCTATGTCGTAAGTCTCACGATTTTTTCTTTCTTTTTTTTCATTACCAGACATTTCGCCTTTACATCGCCATAACTTTTTTATTTGTGGTTGTAATAGCACGAAATAAGTTTCGTGGTAGTCTGCAATATATGTTCATTATAAACAAATCATTGTTCGATACAATTGGTTTCAATGAAATGGCTGTTTAGCTTCCCGTCTTAAAAAAGTGTAAATGTATGAAAAATTTCAACTCCTAAATTCGTTATAAAAAAAACTAATTCTCTTTACTTTTACCACATAATTGATGATTTCTATGACATGTAGAATACCGTTGGAAAGGGTATAAACTAGAGAACGTTTTAAAATAAAGCTAAGTTCAAAATAGCTTTTTTTTAATAATGCATTTAGAAGTTGACATTGTTCATACATTTACGCATTGTTAAGACTTTGGAAGGTCATGAATCATTTTCTTGAAACCAATTGTATCAAATAATGATTTATTTATAATGAACGTACATTGCAGAATACAACAAAAGTTATTTCGTGCTATTGCAACCACAAACAAAAAAACTTATGACGATTTGAAGGCGACATTTCGGGTAATTAAAAAAACCGAAAAAAAAACCATATCTTCATATATCAAATCTTCCATGCGGCAAACCACCTCTATATATAATAAAAGAAATGACCAGACGATTTTATCTCGAATTATTTTATCGAAGTTAGTCGAACGTTGCGCGCGTGACAGTATCTGGGCAAATATTAATCACAGGCAAATGGACCACTCCAGTCACAATCTGTATAGATAAAGTCTCCATTATGTTAGCTCACTCTCTCTCTCTCTCTTTCTCTCTCTCTCTCTCTCTCTCTCTCCCTCTCCCCCTCTCTCTACCAATTGAAACTATGTGCATAGCCATTTTCTTTATCAGCGGAGCAACAACTGGACCAACTACTGTGTGCTATGTGGCTTGTTGTCCTTAGCCGAGCAACTATCTCTACCCAATGAATCATTCAAGGATCGCTTGCACCCGGCTCAAAGTATATATTTGTCCTGTGAGACATTCCATCTTGCAGAACTCGTCTTTCGCCTACTTCTCTCTTCCATCATTCCCATCTCCCGTTCCACTTTATCGCTTTCAGAGCTTTGTGAACGCGGTGAGTTCCTGTTGGGGCGCGCACAAGCTCTCATCGAACAGAGCTCGCCAACTTCCCGACAATATTAATATACATAATACATACATATGTATATATATACATATATATACATGTATATATATATATATATATATATACATATATACACACACACATATATATTATATATATTATATATATATAACGACAAAACCGCATCGTTCCATTTGCAACAATTGTGCGACCGATGAGAATCCTCTTAAAACTTTGTCCCCGTTATAGATCTATTGCAATGATACTTACCTGTGTGAGAGACCCAGGTGGGAGGGGGTGCGTACGTTCAAGTCGCTTTTATGAACAACGCGACCTCGGCCGGCTCCGGGTATCTCGTGTTATTTTTTTTTTTTTTTTTCATCCGACGTCTTTCCGCTTCGATAAAAGATGCCTTTCACGGTTCGCGAAACGTATTTCCAATTGAAAGTCCGCAATTGTCCTGGGAAACGGGAAGATTGTGAGAGGGGAACGAGAAATGGAATTTAAGGATCTTAAATGAAAGGATCCGGTGGCGGGGTTCGTATTGGTAATTATTGGCATCGATTAAATGGGGGAAACTACCACGGTGACCCGAACAATAGCGATAAAGTTGTACGTATATGCATATAAAGTTGGATGCGTAATTATTATTCGAATTTTTAAGGGGGAGACACCACTGTGACGGGGAAAAAATATTCTTTTTTGCATTTTCTCAAAGAATACATAAGGGAAATGTCCCAATTATTGAACACTATCTTGTACTTTTATTATTTCTCATTCACCTGCATGCATTTACTTATTTATAAAAATTTCATTTCAAAAAGGAAAGGGGTTTCAGGTTGCTCAGAAAATTTCTTTCAAAAAACAATTAAATTTTTTTTAAATTAATTATTTGTTAAAAAATACGGTGTTTGATCATTGGGACATAGAAAATGCAGTGTGTCCCAATTATTGAACATTCGAATTCTCCAAGATGGCATCATTAAACCCATCAAAACATCGAGACAGTTAACGTGTGACAGATCGTGTGAATCGGATTTATTCAAACGAAAACTGTAAGTTACTGAATAAACTTACCTTTATTCTTTTAATAATAACTCTAAAATCATCATATATATTTTTTATTTGTATTTTCGTGCAATAAACATAAAAAGAAAAGTAAAAAGAGAATATAACGTAAATGTAACCTAAAAATACGAATGTAATGATGAATATTTTTTGCTCTTCGATATTTCAGAGAGCCAAGCTGCGACAAAATCAAACAAAAACAAAATATGAAAACGAGGAAGCTGAAAAGAAATATAAAATAAAGTTCGAGTTGGTAAGCAAAAATAAACCATATGCGAATGAACCAAAAACCTGTAAAAAGAGACTAAATATATATTTTTGTATTTTTACGTGATTAATAAAAGATTATTTAAGTGTTTGATTTTGCTTTTATTTTTTAATATTGTACCCAAAATAATATTTTCAGAAGGGAAAATGAATTCTCGAGTGTTCGATAACTGGGACATGCCTGTTCAATATCAGAGACATAGGCACTTCCAGTGTTCAATAATTGGGACATTTACATGCTTCACATTGTTATTTTTTTTCCTTTGAAATCATTAAAAAATAATTTAAAGGGTGATTTTTCGAAAGTAAAAATATCAAAGTATCATTTGAACATTAAAACGATGGTTTTTTCTTGATGTTATATTTTTTCTCACCGAATTCAATCCCCCAGATCCTTAGCTGTTCAATAATTGGGACATTTACCTTATACGTATACACGAATTAGTGAAACCATGTTTAAGTTGAAATATCGAAACTTGACCAAGTTACAGACGATTCAGTGACAGCAGGTAGCACAACGTGTACGTATACTGAAGCTCTTAATCGCGTTTTTCTTGAAAAGGCTTTTTTCGACTTGGCCTCAAAAATTTTGCCAAAAATAAAAAGTTGATTCAATTTTAAGTAATGAAAGTGATACTTACCCTCAAAAATCTTAAAAACTTTTATTTTCGTCTTTAGAACACGTAATGTGCACAACCGTATCGTAGCTAAGTTGCGCGGTGTGCAAGTTCCACAAACTGGAAAAGTTCCGTGTGGCGTAAAAATTTGATTTTGAACAGAGAGATCGGCGTCAACGACACCTGTAATTTCTTTGCTAAGTTATAGTAATTCGAGTTTTTATCGACAGTTCATATTCTTTGCTTATTTGAAATAAAAAACAGCTTTCGTCCATTCACTGGTCGGTTTGTCCTATGTGCTACGATCTTTTCTAGTACTGGAGAAAGAAGAATTTATTTCTTTTCCCTTTTATGTATGTACTTTCCTCGTTATTTTGCTTACTTGTTTTTTCGTTATGTAGTGCACTGTTAAGGGGCCAGTCCATTTTGAAAATTAAAAAAAAATCGATTTTTTTACTGTTTTCGAAAGTACATACATTCAGAAATATTTTGTCAAAATTTTACGAAAATCCGAGCTCTCTGAGTATTTCTTTTTACCTGAACGTCAGGACCTCTTTTCGTCTATCTGAGCGTATAGCGCGCTCGGTCGATCATAGTATAAACTTCAAACGCGTTTTTATCGAAACAACATTTTCAAAATCTAGCTCCATCGTATCTCTAAAACTGATAAACCGATTCTCTTGAAATTTGACCCACATATTGTAAACATGACTCGCAACAAACGTAGCTCGTGGCGGAAAAAAGAGGTATTTTCGTGAACTTTTTCTGGGAGTACGTGTGCAGGTTAAACTTTTTTTTTTCACTCTAAAGGGTATGGTTTTGGGGATTTGTTTAACAATTTTTGTATTGAAATATGATCAAAAATTTGATACATGGAATGGTTTATGCAGAGAGCTGTTTGAAAAATGTTCTTCATGGTGACAACTGCTGCCCGGAAACAAATCATCCGAAACATAAAAATCAAATGCATTAAGGCCCTAGGCCACAGTAATGGGTATAAAATCATGCGCGAATTTAACAATTTTTTTTCGTATGAAAAAGTGATTCACTCATCAAATTAATTACACATCTATTTAGTATGAATATCAAGCTGTTAGAAAAAATATATATATATTTTTTTCCATGTACAAAATAGCCGACTACGCGAAACTTCTCGAAACAGCTTTTTTCCAATTGGCGTGACAAATAACTTCAACAATTTTCACTCGATTTACTTCAAATTTAATAGTTATGTTCCTAATTGCGTTTCGCAGAGAAGTACGTACGCAATTTCTGATTAATCGAAAACTTTTCATTTTACGAGCAGTTTATGAGTAGATATAACGAAATTTTTCACTGAAAATTCATTTCTTAAATTCAAATGCCTACAACTTTTGAATAAAACAATTTTTTTTTAAATTCCTTACGTACTTCTCTAGGTATTCTAATGTAGATTGACGAGAATTTTTGTTTTTTGTTCTAGGTAAAAAATTGTGGATGCTAAATGTCACGCCGCGGAGCGCATAAAAAAAAGATAACAAAAGAAAATATTAGTAATCGGTCATTTTGTACATCGAAAAAAAATCTAACAGCTTGACATTCAAACTAAATAGATGTGTAATTAATTTTATGAGTGAATCACTTTTTCATACGAAAAAAAAATTGTTAAGGGGTTACCCCCACTTGCGATTTTGAAAAAATCGATTTTTTTATTGCATTTTTTTGAAGTAGGGGAGACCGGGGCAAAATGGTATAGCGGGGCAAAACGGTACCGGGGCAAAACGGCACTGGGGCATAATGGGATCGGGGCATAATGGGATAGCAAAAAATGAAGTTTCTTGGTGCTTGATTTGGGGCAAAATGGGACAGGGGCAAAATGGGACAGAGAGGAGTGGAATATCAAATTGGGGCAAAATGGAATCGGGGTAAAATGGGACACACAAAAATGAAGTGTCGCAGCCCACTGAATTTGGGGAAAAATGGGATGACAGGAAAATTCATGCTTCGGCTCTATAAAAGAGCTGTTGAAACATAATCTAATCTAAATGGTGCTTGTGGTTCGTTTCAGTCCACATATACGCAGATAATACGGACTGACCGGCGGTCCTAGTTTCATAAAACAATTTACGTAAAAATTGACAAGAGTTAGATTTTCATCAATGGCTTGAAAATCAGTATCAGTAACGTGCAGTTGGTTCCCAGCTGCTTCCGACATCGGCAGGCAAAAAATCAAAACGTAAGGCGACATCAAGAAAAGATACAAGTGGCATTCTTACGAATTCTCCGTACTACAGAGAACTTCGTGAGAAAAATCCAGCGGCGTCGATAACAACCGACGATGACGCATCATGCCTTTTCTGCGGGGGCTTATATTCGAAATCCAAGGAATCCTGGATTCGTTGTAATTCATGCGAGAAATGGGCCCACTATTCATGTGCCCATGCTGACGATAACTTAATCGAGTACGTTTGCGACAAATGTGCCGATAAAAATTAGCTTAGTTAAACAAGCAATAAAAATTAAACATTGCCACCGTTAAATTATAGTATCGTAAGTAGAGTGTGACCCAAATATCGTGTAACATTCAATAAAACCTGTTTTCACTCATTTATTACCCCTCGTTTTTTACCCCTGCATTTCTTTCGTTTCTGCATCGAATTATTCCACTGTCCCATTTTGCCCCGATCCCGTTTTGCCCCAACCGCCTCTTTCTGAGGAGCCTGATTTTCTCCGGCCCATTTTGCCCCAGTCCCGTTTTGCCCCAATGACGTATTTTCCAGCAGTGTTGATTTTCACTATTCCATATTGCCCCAAACCCGTTTTGCCCCGGTCCCATTTTGCCCCGGTCCCATTATGCCCCGCTATACCATTTTGCCCCGGTCTCCCCTATAAGTATCTGAGAATATGTCCTGAAAATGTCAAGTCGATCCGAACAAAATTGACGGAGATATGAGCGTTGAAAGAGAAGAACCCGTTGTGTAAACGACCGGAAATTGAAATTTTAAACGCGTTTTTCTCGAAATGGCATTTCTGAAGTCGGTGACCAAGATTATTCGAACACTAATAAACCGATCTTCTTGAAATTTTGCAGGCTTATTTAATACATAAAAATGTAGTCTTTAATCGTTAGATTTTTTTTCGTTAAAATCGAACCATTAACTTTGACTGTCCGCCATTTTGTGAAAAATGAATATTTTTTAAAATCCTTCGATTATAGACTAGTTTATACTTATATTTGACTAAATCCATCCGCATTTTTTTTTCAGATGATCCACTTCGCCGCAATGTTGGTCACCGCAAACCGTGTATATAAAAACATTATTTCATTGACGGTCATTTGCCACTAAACAATGTAATTTTTGTCAATAAAAAAATTACTGAAAGTTCTTCAAGATGTGTTCTTTAAGATGGTATATTGATCGATTAAAAAAGTTTTGTAGTTTTCTTTAAAAAAATTCATGAAAAAGGCCTTTTTTTGCGCTGCAAGTGGGGGTAACGCCTTAAGTTCGCACATGATTTTATACCCGTTACTGTGGCTTAATCCCTTAAGTTCTTTCATGATATTATCCATTGCTTGGACGAAGCAGTCAATGAAATATTGTTTTTTGAAAAATAAGGATCGCAGTCCGATGTGAAAGCATCGATTTTCGGCGAAAAAGCTCTATTTTCGTTGATAAAAAAAACTAGGCATCGACTCAAAAAATCCCCTCATTCAAGCGTTGCTTTTTGGTATGTAAAAGAAGCTTGTAGAATTTAAAGGGTCTTCTCACTTTAGACCCTAAAAAAAGGCAATTTTCATGAATTCTTTTGATAGTCTTATATCATAGATATTGATATAAAAGTTGTTACACTTAATAAATGCACTTGCGAATTACATATTTTCATGTATTGATGTAACCCAAACAAACTTTAAACGAGTTTTTTCTCGAAACAACATTTTTCGACGGCTTGTTGATAAAATCTTCGAAATTACTGAACCAATCCGTATAAAATTTCAACCACATATTCTTTACAACTATCGCTATAGCGCATATCAACGATTTAATTTTTTTAAAAATATTTACTAATTTTTTTGCCAAAAACAGTGGAAAAAGACACGTTTATTTTGTTTTTTCGAAAAATGTCCGCCATTTTGTTATTTTTGCATATATCAAAAATCGTACGATATGCGCTATAGCCATTAACATACTGAGTATAAAACAGTTTGATTTTTTTGTTTCGGATGATCCATCTCCGAGATTTCATCAACGGCGCAGACCCCAAATTTTTTTGAACATCTTTCAACTACCATTTTCGTCTACAAATAGCGACTGGAATAAAAATAATTAAAAAAAAAATGTATTTCGAAACTGTATTCATTAAGGGGTAAGGCCACTGTAACGGCCCAAAAAAAAAGGTTTTTTCACTAATTTTTTGCTCCCGAAATTGAAGGTATTTGAAAAAAAACTTTTAATGGTGTTATCGGGCATACATTAAACTTTATTATGAAATTTTTTTACAGTAAAAAAAAACAAAATGGCGGTTCCACAGCTATCTTCCCGGGACATGTTTTGCTTCCAGGGCTCCGCGGCACGCAGCACCACTGGTGTACTTTTGAATCTAGAACAAAAAAAAACCATTAATCTAGAGGACTATAGCTAGAGAATGTCGATCGGATTTTAAAAAGTATCAATTTTTGTGGATTTGGCGTGCGTTTGAAAAAAAAATTGATTTTTAACGAAAAAAACGGCAAGTTTTTTGTTAATAAAAAATCAATAAATAAAGTTCTTGAAAATTCCGATCGACATTCTCAAGATAATGTAAATGTTCACATCTGGTTAAAATTTCAAGTAAAAAAAATGAAAATTGTTCGAGTTATGCTGCGTGCCATTTTGAAAAACCATGTTTCGAGAAAAACGCGTTTAAAGTTTGTTTGGGTTTTGACACGCTTGGCGGCGACCTTCATTTCCTAAGGACAACAAATTTTTTTTCGCACAGGACCTTTTTTTTCTTATTCTAGAGGGTTTAAACTATTTTTTAAGCCAATAAAAAAAATCGATTTTTCAAAAAATTTACAGTGGCCTTACCCCTTAAGTGTAACAACTTTTACATCAATATCTACAATATGAATCTATTTAAAAAATTCATAAAAATAGCCTTTTTAGCATCTAAAGTGAGAAGACCCCTTAAGTTGATCGGTGCAGTGATTTTTGAGATAACGTGGTTAGCGATTTTCAAAAAAACAAAAACGATTTTGAACGGATCGACTTGACATTTTTCGAGAATATTTTCGAAATGTTATATTTTGAGAATCCGTTAAAAAGCAAGAATCGATATTTTCACAAATTTCAACTAGGTGTAAGCCGTCAAACGGTCAGGAGAATTCTCTCAGAGAATTATTGAATAGAACCTGTCGTGGGTGCTCTTATCCGCGCCCTTTGAACCGCCTTGACCCTTTTTGAACCGGCCCGAAGGGGCGGGGGGTGTCCATTGAAGTTTCAATGAAAACCAAGGCATCCGGTCGTTTGCGTCTCGGCATTAACGGCTCTGTCCTTTCAAAGAGAATCAAAGCATAAGCTCTTGCGAGTATTCCTGTTCCCAGCCGGATCCCTGTTTATGCCGCCTCGCAGCATAAGAACATGATTCCACGTAGGAGAAACTTGACATATTATCGGTCACACGTTTCGTGGAAGGGACTAAAGGGACACTCATCGGCTTCTCCGGATGGACCTTCGCGTTCTGCGAAACAAGATCCAAACTGCGTTTACTTGTCGCTCCCTCTTCTCGCCGTACTGCCCTTTTATATTGCAATTCGACTCAGCAGGACTTCGCATTCGATCTGTGGATCTCTCCAATAGCTTTGGTAGGTACGTTCCATTGTAGTTGTTTGTCGCCAGGGTCACTCGCTTCGCTCGTTATCGAAAGCCATTTAATTGACGTTTCAACCCCTCGCCTCCTTCGCCGTGCATTCGCAATGTTTATGAGCACCCTTTCTCATATTAAAAGGTCATGGTATTTAATGGAACTCTGGTCACTGGTTCACACACACACACACACACACACACACACACATATATATATATATGATAAAAAAGTTTTGTCGCAATAATTTCAATATAATTTATTTATTTATATATCTTACTAGCTGACCCGGCGAACTCTGTTCCGCCTTAGAGGCAATAAATAAGCAGATTTTGGATTTTATTCAATTCAATTTTTTATTAGGAAAAATATAAATATAAACAATCAAGTATTTTAATGATTCTTTATTGTTTATGTATTTTGGTGCATCGGTTGTACTCTTCAGTTAAGCACCTTGTGATACACGACATTTTTTGTTTTATTATCAGGCGCAAATACAAACAACGCAGATGGGCTTCCGACCCGTGAACATGCCACATATAATTGCCCATGTGAAAAACATTTATTTTCAAGATTCAGACCACAAACTTTCAAAGATTGTCCTTGTGATTTGTTAATGGTCATGGCGAATGCAAGACGGATCGGAAATTGAAGTCTTTTAAACTCAAACGGCATATCGGTTGGGATCATCGGGATCCTCGGAATGAGAACTTCCTCACCTTCGAATTTTCCTTTGAGTATCGTCGCGTAGATCACATTGTTCATCAATTTACTTACCACCAAACGCGTACCGTTGCGAAGTTTTGGTGGGTTTATGTTTCGAAGCATAATTACTACGGATCCAACCTTGAGGCGTAAATTGTGCGGTGGTGAGCCAGGCACATCCAAAGAGTTTAAAAATTCAATTGGATAGTTGGTGGCTTCATCTTCGTTTGTTACACAGTCAATTGATTTGAATAAATGCAATGTTCCAATGATATCATTCTGAATTATGTAGCTTAGGTCATCTACATCTTTATTCTTAGCCGCTAAAATTGCTCGTTCACTCAAACATTCATTATTTTTGTAGTTAGTAATGATGTTTGGAAATACTTTGTTGATAAGTTCGTCATTCGATGAGACAAAGTTACAGAAATTCTGAGGAAAAGAAATCAATCCGCTTGATTCGTCGACCGGTACTCGACCATTACCGATAGTAAGCAATTGCTCAGAGAAATCTTTAGCAGATGTATCATTAAGCAATGCAACTCTCATGTTTGTTGTTAGCTGAAGTTTCTTTACATAGCGCCATAGATTCGATGATTTGAGGCAAGCGTTTATTTCGTCGGCAGCAGTTGTTCTTGGAATTACTGGCAGTGTTTGGCGGAAACCGCCAGACAGTAAAATCATTGCGCATCCAAAACATCTTGAGTCATTGCGTAGATCTTTCAATGTTCGGTTGAGTGCTTCTAATGCACGTTTATGCGCCATTGTGCATTCGTCCCATATTATGATTTTCGATGCTGATAAAACTTTGGCCATTGCGGAGTTTTTTGAAATATTACATATTGGTTCTTCAATAGTTTGAAGATTTAATGGCAATTTTAATGCTGAATGAGCCGTACGGCATCCTTCTAACAATGTGGCTGCTATTCCAGAAAAAGCAACTGCAAGCGCAATGTTGGCAATCTCGCACGCACAGTGGCTAAAACTAATGACATCAGGAATGTCTTACCAGTTCCACCAGGGGCATCCAGGAAATATAAGCCACCATTTCCATCATCAATTGCCTTCATTAATGTATCATAAACTTGCTTTTGTTGGGGATTCAACAGTGGTACATTCGTTTGAACTACTAAATCTAATTCCTGGTGATCATATTCACGTTCCCGTCCCAATTCTCGATCAAATGCTTTATTCATTTCACGATTTGGCGCTGGCATTCCTAATCTGACTAATAAACTGCCGCACATAAGGTAACACATGTCTTCGATCAAGAGTAAAGCCCGATTATGTATCTCTTCATTCATCTCAAGATCGGGATTTCTGGAACTGACACGATTTTGATGTAAAATATCTTCTGACATATTATCCTTGTATTTATGCCACATGTTAGATGATAGCAAATAATGTGCGTATCTGACTTGGAGATGCAGAGATAATGGCTTCAACGATTGTCGTATCCCAATGAGTATCGTTTTCTAGTAAATTCGAGTTCTGCGTTTTTGTTATACCACGTTTTATAATGACTTGACTGAAACGCGGTCGAACGGGATAAAAAGTATCCTATGTCCGTCTCCTGGTTCTAAGCTACCTCCCCACCAATTTTCAGCTAAATCCGTTCAGCCGTTCTTGAGTTATAAGTGGTGTAACTAACACCACTTTCTTTTATATATATAGATACAAAACATTTCTAATCAACAATATATTCGCCATCGGTTTCTATGACACTCGACCATCTAGTTGGCAACTCATTTATTCTCTTTGCCCAAAACTACGGCAGCTGGAAATCAAAGAAATTTGAAATATCCCTTCTGAGATCGTCGACGTTTTTGAAAGTTTTGTTTCTCAAATATGCCTTCAAATGTCTGAACAAATGGTAGTCAGATGGCGCGATGTCGGGAGAGTATGGTGGATGAGGAACGGTATTCCAGTGAAGCTCAATGATTGTTTTGTGGGTTTTCTTTGCGACATGGGGTCTCGCGTTGTCGTGGAGAAGGTGCACTTGGCCGTTTTTTTTCTTATAGCTTTTGCCAATTCCTGGAGATTCTCGATGTATCGTGTAGAGGAGATTGTCTTACCTACAGGGAGAAAATTGTGAAACAGCATTCCCTTTGCGTCCCAGAAACACCACAACAAAACCTTTTGTGAGTGACGATCAGATTTCGGTTGGTGTGGCGGTTTTTCTCCGATAGGAAGCCAGTGGGCTAAACGCGTTCTGTTATCATACAAGACCCAGCTTTCATCTCCCGTCACAAGATCTTCTAAAAACTCCTTGCGATAGTGGCGAAGCAGGAGAGACTGGCAGATGGTCACGCGACAGTTCTTATTGTCGTCGGTGAGACGGTGTGGTATCCATTGAGCTAGAACCTTCCTGTATCCCAAGTTGTGTAAGTGATTGACTATTGACGGTTGGGTGCAGCCAAGTTCTCTTGCTAGCTCGTGCGTACTTGCTTCCGGTTTTTCTTTGATGCAGCGGAGTAATGCTTCATCATCGATGGTCGACGGTCGTCCGGAACGTTCCTTATCTTCAAGGCTTGTGTCTCCAGATTTAAAACGATTGAATCAACGATGGACTGTTCGATGAGAAACTACGTTCTCGCTGAATGCATCCTGTATATTTTTAGCAGTTGTGCTTGCGTTCGTGCCGCGCCGCCACTCGTAAAAAATGATCGCTCGAAGTTGCTCCTGCGAGATCGAAGCCATTTCTGTCCACTGGAACGCGCGCTTGCCCTTTTATACCCTGTCACGCGGAAGAGTAGAAAACATTCTAGAATATTCTCGACATAGCTCGATGTCATATTGCGTCAATACGTAAAAAGACATTTTTAAAATTTTTGCGACAAAACTTTTTTATCAACCTGATATATATATATATATATATTAGGGTAGCCGTTATTTGGGCTTTGGCGAAAAATTTGATGCCACCCCAAAAACATAATCAAGGTGTATCAAAAAAAATCTGTGTAAAGTTTGGAGGCGCTCGGAAAATTGGAACACGGGCCACCGAGCGATTGAAATTTTAAATGTAAAATATATGTATTCATCCCGCGCATCAATGATTTTTTTTCCGAGTATAATATTAATGAGAAAAACTTGAAACTTGGTACACTTATTATGCATAGTATGGTGTATAAAACCAAATTTTTTCAATTCCTTTCATTCATAATTTTGTTAATGAAAATTTTTAAATATTTTTTTCAAAATAAACTTCAAATAAAGTAAAAAATAAATTTTCAGTTCGAAAATGTAATGTCTGCAGGGAAGAAGACGTAGAAGAATATATTTTTTCCGTAATACATATTTACGAGCTATCGTTGTTTGCACCGTTACAAGAGCAGTGTTGTGTTCGCTGTAGTGTATAATATACCAAAACAAAACCAAATTTTTTCGTTCACAATTTTGTTAATGACAAGCTCTGTAGAGATGCCCATATTTCGTTTTTTTAAATATTTGTTTTCAAATAAATTTTAAATAAAATAAAAAATAAACTTTCAGTTAGAAAATGTAATGTCTGCAGGAAAGAAGACATAGAAGAATATATTTTTTTCGTAATACATATTTACGAGATATGGTTGTTTGCACCGTTACAAGAGCAGTGTTGTGTTCGCTGTACAGCGAATATGGGCATCTCTACAGAGCTTGTCATTAACAAAATTGTAAATGAAAAAAAATTAAAAAAAAAATGGTTTTCTACACCATACTATGCACAATAAGTGTACCAAGTTTCACATTTTTCTCATTAATATTATACTCGGAAAAAAAATGATTGATGCGCGGGATAATTAGATGTATTTTACCTTTAAAATTTCAATCGCTCGGTGGCGCCTTGTTCAATTTACCGAGCGCCTCGAAACTTTACACAGATTTTTTTTTGATACACCTTGATTATGTTTTTGGGGTGGCATCGAATTTTTTTCGCCAAAGCCCAAATAACGGCCACCCTAATATATATGGGTATACATTTTCCATTGACAGTATACTTGATAGTAATGATTATTGGATTTTATAGATAATATTTAAAAAACTAGAATAATTATGTACTTAATTATTATTATTTGTTGGGTATTTCATTGATAAAATTAATTGTATTATTAAATATAAATATGTATATACACTGGCTGTCCCAGAACTCAATGCGTTTCCTGAAATAGAGGGTTGGGGGTGAAATTCTCAGTCGAAGCATGTGTGGGTCTGATTGGCCTACCTTTAAAAATTAATAATAATTGAGGGGTTCATCTGAGACCTACACATGCTTGTATCAACCGACTCAGAATTTCACCCCCAACCTCTCATTTCAGGGAACGCATTCAGTTTTGGGGCGATTTTTTATCAATGCTATGCTCGATAGATAATAATTACGTATTTAATTATTTACTTATTCTCGGGCATTTTTCAAACTTAAAAAAATGTGCTCTTATTGATTATTTTTACGTTATAAACAGTTATATTTCATGTACTTATGAAAGTAGGCTTATTAACGGGTTATGCCTAGTTGTAAAAGTCGAAAACAGCTCGTTTTTAGGAATATTATTTTTAGAAAATTGTGATGATAACTAACTACAAAAATTTGGTTTTTGAAAAAGTATCATCTGAAGAACATTAATTTTTGTGTGAAAAATATTTAATTATTTACATTATCAAATATTTAATCTATTTATAAACGAGGTTGTCTAATAGGTATCGAAAAATCAAACAGGTTTCGTTAGTTTATTAGTTTATCCTATGATTAATCGAAGGAATTTCCGAAATACCGAATTGAGAAAAAATTGTGCGTTCAAAGTGAGGCTGGATTTTTGCGAGGAAAAATTGACATCTTTCGTTAATCAAGTCGAAAGTATACATCGGAAAAAAAAATTCGTTCAAATACTGCATTTTCACATTTAGAAAAAGCCCCGTAACATTATAAAAAAAATTATAATGTTATAAATCAAACGGATATAAAGTTTTATCGAAAAATAAAAAAATGGCAGATGAAAAACGAAAAAAGTATTAAAAAATCGTTTTTTTGCAGTTTTTCGCAAAAAAAATGAGTGAAAATCAAAATTTTAAAACCATCGAGGTTCATCTTCCCATGCAGAAATTTTGACCGGGATACCCTATGTCCGATCAAATCCCGATCAGGATTTGCCATGGATTCCCCAAAACCGGTATTCCGGTTAGAATCCAACTTGCATCAGTATCGGCATATGTACGACGACAATGGCATCATTTTGAAAATTTTGGCGCACGTGTATTTTCTGTATTACTATGGAATTCTTATCTATAGATAGGAATTTCTGTCTATAGATTCCTATCTATAAAATTCCTATCTATAGATAGGAATTACATAGTAATACCGAAAATACACGTGATGCCAAAATTTTCAAAATTATGCCATCGTCGTCGTACATATTCCGATACTGATGCAAGTTGGATTCTAACCGGGATATCGGTTTTGGGGAATTAGTCTCTGTTTATACCCACCGACATGTCGGTGGGTATAAACATGTATTTAAGACAAATTGAAATCAAATTCACAATGATTAGATTAAAATTTACACCAACCGTGAGTTCTTACGTATTTCGAGAGAAAACATTTCGTCGAGGCAAAGAAATTTTGCAAAAAAAGTTGTGAGTTTCAAATATTACATTATAAATATGAAAAAAATCACAAAATGAGTTGTGAATTTCCTCAAGTTGAAGAAAATAAAAATCGAATTCACGACAGTTATATTAAAATTTACACCACAAGTGTAAACGTATTTTGAGAGAAAACATTGTGTTGAGGCAAACAAATGTTCGCACAAAAAGTTATGTGCAAAAATGTTTTTGCCTCGAGGCAATGTTTTCTCTCAAAATACGTACGAACTCACTTTTGGCGCAAATTTTAATCTAATCATTTTGAATTCGATTTTAATTTGTCTTAAATACGAAAAAAATCACAACTAATTTTGTGAATTTTTTTATATTTATAATTTCTTGTCAATACATTTGCATTCACAGATTTTGATGTGAATGTTTTTTAATTCACGTCAAAATCTCGCGATGAGCGCGATCTGCCATTTGAATCGTTGGACAAATTTTTTTTTATTGATAGTTTAATGCGCCAAAACTTTATAAATGTTATTTATTTTTATAATAAATTTAACATGTCATAATTCCATTTTTGACATTTTATTTCAGCCTGTATTCATCCGTGATCCTACCCAGATTCCTCAATGATTCCATGGGGAATCTATTTAGAGTCATTAAGGGGTAAGGCCACTGTGAATTTTTTGAAAAATCGATTTTTTTTATTGACTTAAAAAATAGTCTTCTTCTATAAAAGAAGTCTTCTTCTAATAAAAAAAAAACTTCTTTTTTAAATTTTTTCCAATAAAAAACTATTCGCAAAACTTTAAACGCGTTTTTCTCGAAACATGGTTTTTCAAAATGGCACGCAGCATAACTCGAACAATTTTCATTTTTTTTACTTGAAATTTTAAGCAGATGTGAACATTTACATTATCTTGAGAATGTCGATCGGAATTTTCAAGAACTTTATTTATTGATTTTTTATTAACAAAAAACTTGCCGTTTTTTTCGTCAAAAATCAATTTTTTTTTCAAACGCACGCCAAATCCACAAAAATTGATACTTTTTAAAATCCGATCGACATTCTCTAGCTATAGCCCTCTAGATTAATGGTTTTTTTTTTGTTCTAGATTCAAAAGTGCACCAGTGGTGCTGCGTGCCGCGGAGCCCTGGAAGCAAAACATGTCCCGGGAAGATAGCTGTGGAACCGCCATTTTGTTTTTTTTTTACTGCAAAAAAATTTTATAATAAAGTTTAATGTATGCCCGATAACACCATTAAAAGTTTTTTTTCAAATACCTTCAATTTCGGGAGCAAAAAATTAGTGAAAAAACCTTTTTTTTTGGGCCGTTACAGTGGCCTTACCCCTTAAAGGATCCGGTTCTGGATCCCTAATGGAAACCAGTTTACGGATCTTACATTTAGTCTTCGAATCTGATCCGATATCGGACTAGAATCCAGCTGTAACCCTGCCAAAATTTCTGCACGGGTACGTGTCACACCGTCTGACAACATTCGCCGCAACCCCCTTAAAAGACCGTGTCATACCACCGCCATTTTTAAAATTAATGATTTAAAAAAATACCATATAATAGCCAAAAGTAGTAAAAAAAAAACATACCCAAAGTGTAAAAAATGGTGAAGAAATATTTCCTTGAAAAAAAATTAAAATCTGCAATTTCTTCCTCGCCTAAAGGTATTTCCGCCTTAAGGCCGGAGCGTGAATTAGAAGGTCCGAAAAATCTTTTTTTTTATTGCTTAATTCGATGGATAAACTATCCCAGAATATATTTACACAGTTACAGGGGCCAATTGTGAATATTTTCGAAGATACAAGACCAAAAGCAGAGGACCGATTGATATTTGATATTGATATTTCCTCCTATTGAAAACTTCGAAGCGCGTTTTCTCCAGTTTTCATGTTCACGATTTTCCCAAATTGGCGGGCGTGATCGCAAAAAACCTAAACGACCTATTGAATCGAACCAACGTTTATTTTCTTTAGTATGAAAATCTTCATTCTTCTAAGTGAATTAAGGGGCAAAACCACTTTGAAAATTTCAAAAAATCGAAAGCAAGCAAAATCAGAAGGGATTTTGAAAGGTGCAGCAATTGCCGATTGAGTTTAGGTAAGTTTTTCATAGTATAAACTTCAAACGCGTTTTTCTCAAAACAACGTTTTCAAAATCTAGCTCCATCGTATCTCTAAAACTAATAAACCGATTCTCTTGAAATTTGAACCACATATTGTAAACATAATTCGCAACAAGATGACCCTCGATGGTTTTAAAATTTTAACTTTTACTCTTTTTTTGCGAAAAACCGCGGAAAAACGCGTTTTGTTTACTTTTTCGTTTTTCATCTGCCATTTTTTTATTTTTTAATAAAACTTTATATCCGAGGGTCATTTTCTAGCCGGTGTTATACTGAATTTAATGGACTTTGATTTTTTTGTTTCAGACAAGCCGCTGCCGTGTTGTGATGGAGCTACCTAGCCCACCTATTTTTGTGGCGTTACGTTAAACTATAGTTTTTGTAATAAAAAATGAATAACATTTTTTTAAATGTATTTCAAAACTTTATTTATCAAGCCCAACAACTTTTATATTCATCTTTTATAAAATCCTTAAAAAAAAATCGCGAAAATAGCCTTTTTTGTGGCTCCAAAGTGGACTGCCCCCTTAAAGTGTTTTTTTTAACACATTTTTTTCAAACCTGAGAAAAGTTATAATCTCACAATTTTTTCAGGCTTTTATTAATTCACCCAGAAGAAAAATATATGACAATTAAAAATGTTATTGGTTTTTTTTTGTTTCAGTCAAGAATTACGAGCTGCATGTTTCCCGCCTATTGGGGGCTGCGGTGGCAAGGCGCACACGGAATAGGCTGATAAATCTGCAGTCATTTATTGATTCATATTGCATTTTTTTATACATTTTAAATATACACGAAAGAAAACCTCAATGTTTACCGGGCTTCTAATTCAGGCTCCCGCCTTAAAGAGCTCATCTCCAACTGAGCCAAAAAACGGCGTATCGGAAGTTTCCGAAACGTCGAGAAAAAAAAACCGGAAACAGATCGCCGAGACACGTTATTTATTGGTAATAAAAAAAATAGGGAATGCTCGTCACGGATTTGGCCGAGTGTCCGACCATACGCGGACGTTACTACTTGCCGGAGGAAAGAACTCGTCGTCACTGGCTCATTCTCCTTCGCGGATCTCCAAAAGTTTATGCACGCTTGAGAAAAAGTGTTCGGCGGAAATCGCGTACGAGAAGGTCGTGACATTCGCGCGTGAACTTTTTTTTTACTGTTCTTGGGGTATCAAGTGGAGCACAGCCCTGTGTCACCGCATGTCGTAAATTGTTGGGTCGGGCTGGGACGATATGGGAAAGGGGATCGGAATAGGAGGAGAGGGGGCAGAGGGGCTATGGACCGTAGTAGAAAATAAATAAAAGTTTATAGAAGCTCGACAAATGGCGCAATATTCTTGGACGTGTAGCCTGACGCTATAGTGAAAGCGCCCCAACATATTTCCCATCCGGACCACGTTTCGGTGTCTCGATGATTTATTTGAAAAAGGCCGATTCAACGCCGGTCTCAAGTAATCCTTTATTTACAATTTTACCACGATAAATCATAAATTAATAACACGTGCGGCCCTTTTCTCTATCTCTCCCCCCCCCCTCTCTCTCCCTCTCTCTCTCTCTCTTAGGTGTTTTTGCATTGTGCGTGTTTACTCGGCATCGTGCCCAACCGGAAATTCGTGGCTTGGTGCACTCGTCGAATTTTCACAATCAACATCCTAATAAACCTGCCAAATATTAACCGCGAATTTCCAACTGAGAGAAAGAGAGGGAGTGAGAAGTCCCTGGGCGAGCGAATTCACGAAAAAAATTCAATCAAGGTGGTACAGCGCTATTCCAAAAAACCAATCTAGAAACATTGGGATTTTGAGAGCACGTGCGATTTATTTCGTTCTCGGTATTAACGATAGTGCGCGCATTAATAAATGATGATTTTCGCGATTTCTCGGCGAACCAATCAATTACACCAAAAACGAAACGAATTTCTTGTCTCTTTTACAATATCTCGTTTTCTACGAAGGTCGGGGCTTTCGGATGAAGACCGTGTTGAGAATCAGCGTTCGAGTATCAGGTTTTGCAATAGTTCCAGTTTGCGTCGTGAGGACTGAGGACGCAATGATGATGACGATTTCCATATATAAATACTTGCAGTCATCTGTCCAGATCACTGCACCAGCCAATCGGATGTTTTCAATTGATCAGCTGGCCAATTAAAAACATCCAATCGGTTAGATGTAAATTTAATGTGTATCCAATTATTTCTTGCATTGATGAAATTTCATTGAATCATTCAGTTAAAATAACATTATTAATAAATTTTAATTAGAAGAGAAATTTTAATCAACAATTATATTTCGTTTTTTAATGAACAAATTCAATTCAGATTGCTTATTTAACTCATTAAATATTACATTGTTTTCAATTATTTAAGTTTTTACGATTAGTCTTAACAATTATATTATATAATTATTATAGTTACAAATATTTATTCGCTGCGGCTAGCCGTCCGGTTATCGGACGAATAATCGGACCAAAATAAGCCCAAACAATCCCAAACGAAACAAAACCAAACAAAATCATAAAGATTTTATTCGGACGAATGCGTGTAAATTATTCGTCCAGATAGATTGTTTAACAATTTATTGTTAAACTCCGATATTTATTTGAAAAAAAAAAGTTCTATTTCTTTTTTATTGAATTATAGTATTCCGAAAAAAAATATGAAAATTGTTAAGGTTAATCTTGAAAATTATGTTATATAATTATTTTAAATTATGGTTCAAGTGATAAAATCAGAAATATTCATTTACCGGAAAAATATTATTGATTTTTATAAAATTAAGATTCAAAAACTATTTAATGAATGATTAAAATAATTTTAATGAAATTTGAATTCAGATAATGATTAAATTGGTATGAAAGTTGATCAATTTATTGAATTAGAATATAAATTAATAAATAATAATTAGGCAGATCTGGAAGAAAGATGGCTGAAGAAACGCGTCAAGGAGGAGGTGCGAAGAGTGCTGAATGGGTACCCAACTGAATGGGGAGGGGAAGTAAAAATGCAATGGAGGAAATAGGCAAGGGAGACGAATATAGGGATATGGAGAACGATAGCAATCGATGATAGAGGGGAAATGAAAAGGATAAGAGAAAAGTATTAGAAGGATTCAAATGTAGTGGGCGAAATAAAATAAATTCGGGCGAGATTAAGATGTGGAAGTGTCGGGAAAGAAGGAAGGGGTATAGCGATAACAAGTGCAGGGTTTGTAAAAGAGAAGTGGAAAACGTAGCATAAATGTATGTGCGACAAAGCTAAGGAAGAATATAAAAAGGAAATAGTAGAAAATCGGAGGGGGCGCCCACATATATATATATGTTTCCCCTTAAGAGGGAATGACACCTCATCGCGGTCGGTATGGTAGAACAATTATAAATTCCCAAAAATCTCTGAAACGGCTCTTCAGATCCCGTCGAAACTTTGCCAAACGACGTCAAATAGATAGACGAACAGCTGTCTGCAACTCAAATTTTCTGAATTTGAGAAAAAAAAACTAAATTGGCTTATGATAAGACTATCTACATTTTTTCTTAAATTCACAAAATTTGAGCGGCAGACAGCTGTTCGTCTATCTATTTGACGTCGTTTGGCAAAGTTTCGACGGGATCTGAAGAGTCGTTTCAGAGATTTTTGGGAATCTATAATTGTACTACCGTACCGACCGCGATGAGGTGTCATTCCGTCTTAACAAATTGTCTTGTTTCTCAACTTATGCTCTACTGTCGTTTCGCTTTTGGTTTCCTCTCGCATACGTTTTTTCATCTACAATTTTTCTATTTTTTTCCCCTGAATTGCTTTATATGCATCCACAGTTCTATCGCAGACTCCTTTGTTAGCATCGTCTATATTTTTCTGTTGATTTCCTCTCCCTCTTTATCCCCTATCCATTTATCCCGATTTTCTACTATATCCTTTTTATTGTCTACTATTTTCTCTTTATTTTAAACACCCTAACAGGGTATACCTGGAATAATAAATCCTTCCACTAATTACCAAAATTTTATTTGCTTATTTTCAATTCAAACAAAAAATCCGATTATGTGCACTGGGTCACTGATCAATTAAAAACATCAGACTAGGTTAATTGACATTTAATTTGGTCAACATTATTTCTCGTATGAATAAGATGTAGTTAAATAAATGAGTAGTTAAAACAAATTAATTATCAATACAATCTAATTATATGAGAACTTTTAATCTATTATGAAGGTATCTAGTTATTTAATAAATCAATTCAATTCAGATAAGTTATTCAACTTATTGAATACTATATATTTTTTTTAATTAACTTCCTAGGATTAATTTAGAAAATTATATTACAGTAAGGTAAATGTCCCAATTATTGAACAGGTCCCAATTATTGAACACTATCTTGTATTTTTATTATTTCTCATTCACCTGCATGCATTTACGTATTTATAAAAATTTCATTACATATATGGAATTTTTAGCTATCGAAATGTTACCTTACTTGTGCAAAAAAAGCTTTAATTGATAGAGCAAAAATTATTTAATCAGCAACGGTGACCCGATTTGACGTATCGTGGTAACTGCTTATCGTTTTTGCTAAGACGCGCCGCTTCATGCGTAAGGGCATACAAAATTCAAAAACTGTCGCATCTCAAAAAGTAAAGGCGTTTCAGGTTCCTCAGAAAATTTCTTACAAATAACAATTTTTATGAAATTTTTTTATTTAATTATTTGTTAAAAAATACGGTGTTCGATCATTGGGACATAGAAAATGCAGTGTGTCCCAATTATTGAACACTCGAATTCTCCAAGTTGGCGTCATTAAACCCATCAAAACATCGAGACAGTTAACGTGTGACAGATCGTGTGAATCGGATTTATTCAAACAAAAACTGTAAGTTCCTGAATAAACTTACCTTTATTCTTTTAATAATACCTCTAAGATCGTCAAATATATTTTTCATTTGTATTTTCGTGCAATAAACATAAAAAGGAAAGTAAAAAGAGAATATAACCTATATGTAACCTAAAAATACGAATTTACTGTTCAATATTTTTTGCTCTCCGATATTTCAGGGAGCCAAGCTGCGACAAAATCAAACAAAAACAGAATATGAAAACGAGGAAGCTGAAAAGAAAAAGAAAATAAAGTTCGAGTTGAAAAGCAAAAACAAACCAAATGCGAATGAACCAAAAACCTTTCAAAAGAGACTAAATATATATTTTTGTATTTTTACATGATTAACAAAATATTATTTAAGTGTTTCATTTTGCTTTTATTTCTCAATATTGTACCCAAAATAATATTTTTAGAACGGAAAAAGAATTCTCGAGAGTGTTCAATAACTGGGACATGCCTGTTCAATATTAGGGACATAGGCACTTCCAGTGTTCAATAATTGGGACATTTGCATTCTTCACATTGTTATTCTTTTTTTTCATTTAAAATCATTTAAAAATAATTTAAAGGGTGATTTTTCGAAAGTAAAAATATCAAAGTATCATTTGAACCTGAAAGCGATGGTTTTTTCTTGATTTTATATTTTTTTCTCACTGAATTCAATCCCCCAGATCCTTAGCTGTTCAATAATTGGGACATTTACCTTACATAATTATTTGACATTACAGTATGTTACAGATATTTATTCGAAAAAAAATGTTATAATTCATTTTTATAGAATTAAAATAAAAAAATCAGGTTTCTTAATACATTCGCCATATTCCACTTTATATCCCCACCTTATATTAACTATACTTCAAAAATCATTTGATTATTTATTAGAGTTTAAATCAAATTTGAATTAGATAACAATTAAATTAGTATAAAAGTTGATTAATTTATTGGATAAAAATATAAGTTAATTTATAATAATGAGGCTAATTCATTTTTTTTATTCACATAAAACATCGATTTGGCTGGTGCAACGAGCAGCTGGTCGATTAAAAACATCTAATTGGCTGGTGCAGTGACCAGATAAGTGTCGACGATTTAACGTGCTGTACCTAGCACAAGGCCCTTAAGGATGAATTACCCGTACATTCCCTACCGAAAGTGAGTTTCGGTGAGAATTTTGAGTGCTTTGCGATAACATTAAAATCTGAAAAAAAATCAACCGTATTGAAGATGCTAAGAACATTGGTTTTGAATAATGCGAATGCCAAAAATTCATAAATGGTTTAAACCAAAAATTGTGCAAAAAATCCCTCGTAAACTCGATTTTTTGTGTCATTAAATGAATGATATTTTCTGAATCCATATGATTTTTTAAAGATTTTTCTCGGTATTTCGAAAATCCCGTTTTTTTAATATTTCAGAGGCTGTACCTATGGCACTGTTCGTTCAATACCTCGGAATATGGAATGAATGAATATGGAACATTGCTTCGAAAACATATTGAAAATATGTCTTCATCCATTTTTTCAAGTGAAAAAAATTAAAATGACAATAGAAAGAAAATTATTAAAAATTTCATACCTATTCAGACAAATCTACGAATTCATTTTATAATATAAAAAAGTAGTTCACCGGACATTTGTAGAACAATTTTTTTTCCAACAATTTACGTCTAACTTGTTTGCATTATTATTACCGGCAATTAATGTTCTCAGCATTTTTAATGTGGTTGATTTTTTTTTTATTTTCATCCCATCGCAAAGTACTGAAAATTCTCGCCGAAATTCACTTTTGGTAGGGAGTGTACAGGCAATATACCATAAGGAGCTATACCAGTGAGAACGCTGAAAATTTGGGTGATTTTCGGGAATTTTTTGGAAAAAAGTACTCAATTAAATGTTTCGGAAAATTAAGAATATATTTGGCTATATTTGACCTATATTACATAATTTTTTCACAGAAAAATATTAAGATCCATGCGACTTCCAAGCCTTCGGATGCCAAAAAAAAAACAGTTCCACCACTGTTAACATGATTCCGGCCGATTGAGTAGCTGAAACCGAAAATGACAAAAATGTCGTCAAACTGGAAGGTATTTCCTGTACAATGACGATTTTCGAAAAATATCAAAATCTAACAAAATGGCGTAGTTATGGAAAAAGTCTGTTTTATTGCCTATAAAATGGTCGTTTTTTTCAATGCCAAATCGTCAATTTTCATCCAATAAAAAATATCCTACGTCACTGTAGAGTAAATATATTCAAGAGTACTCAGTTCAAATTTCAAGTCAATCGGATAATTGCTCCTTTAATTACAATGTCAACAAATTTGAAAAATCTCATTTCGAGAAAAACACGTTCAACGATTTGTATCCTACATTTTATACCTACGAGCGGTAGCTCTTCAGAAGGCTGCCCTTCGGGGACTATTAGACATACGACCTTGAAATTTTTACAGGATATTCTTGAAAGTGTAAACTAGCGAAAAAGGCAAAAAAAATCGAATTTTTAAAAGCGTCACACTGGTATAGCCCCTCAACATGACCCCCATGGGCACGGGATCGGGATACCCCCGATCGACGCGACAAGCATATGCATGACTACCAGTTTACATTCGGAAGCGGGTCATTGTGTAACTACTGTTGAAGCAGAGTGACTTTCCAACGCTCTAACGACTCTGCAGGTCGCTGCACGGCCAACCCCTGGCCCCGCGTGGTGCAGTGACCAGCTGCCCACCGAAAAAAAAACTCCAATGAGTGATATAGTGCCCAGCTGCCCAATGAAAAAAAAAAACTCCAATGGATGATATAGTGCCCAGCTGCCCAATGAAAAACATCGGATTCGCTGGTGCAGTGGCCCAGCTGATCAACTAAAAACATCCAACTGGCTTGGTCCAATATCCAGCTGGTCGATTAAAAACATCCAATTGGCTGGTCCAGTGACCAGCTCGTCAGCTAAATACCCCCGATTGGCTGATGCGGTGATCTGGAACGACTGCAACTGCAACACGTAAAATCTGAGAAATGAGAGCTTCAGTATCGGAGCCTTCAGACGATGCAGACTTTGCGAAACGTCGTCACAACGCTCATGCTCAACACGATCTCCATCCGGAATACCCTTTTGCGATACATAACATCGAAAGCCGTGAAAGTCTTAAAACTAAAATCTCCTTTCCTCTTCAGGGTTTCTTTTTTTTTATTAAAATCTTTATTCTTGTTTGTCGCAGCGTTCTTTCGGATAATAATTAATTAACATAACGCGAGAAGATTTATTTTTCGTGGTCTAAATACGGAAGATCAAAAAAAGAACGGGACGAGAAGAAAACGAGGAGAAAAGAAAAGCGGAAAATTCGCACTCGCGCCGCATTACTGCACGACACATTTTTTTCTCTTCTCATCTCGTTTTTCTTCTTTTTCGCATCGACGACAAATCAACAATGATGGTATTACATTATTTCGAATGCACGTGTGTTTTTTTTTCTTCTTTTTTTTTCGGAGAGCTCGTTGTCTCGTACACTAAGCCTAAAAATACGAACTTTTACACGATTGCAAATGACAACGAAGAGGGAGTGGGGGGGGGCAGGGGTGGGTTCCGGTGGGCAACCTTTCGGTGGGCTTTTGTTCGCGATATTTCGACGCGTACCTAAGATCGACGAGGTAAGCCCGGGCCGAGGAGAACGGGCTACTCGAGAGAAATTCGTCCCGATTCGAAAAGAGGAATTTAAAAACAAAAAGAGAAAAATATCTTTTTTCATTCAAATTAAAACGTCACCGGTTCGTCCTCGAGTCCCGTGCGTGTATAAATATATACACACATATATACATATGGCCTATATGTGTCTAAAATTTGTCCGGGTTTACAGAGTAAAGAGGGGGCAGGCCGATCTACGCTCGTTATCACGGGAGGGGCGGGGCAAGTGGGCGCTTTAAAAAACGATTGATCGAGCAACGCGAGCGTAATTCGTGCGGAAAACAAAATTGTAAAACAAGACGTTTTTTAAATGAAAAATAAAACGCATTCTCGATTCACTTTTTTTGCTCTTCCAACGACCAACGCAATTTCTTATCTATTTGTACAATCACCGAGTCGTTGAGTGTCAATTTTACGCTCTTTTCTTTCTCTCCCTCTCGCGCTCTCTCTCTCTCATTTCCCTTTATTCGACGTTTTTATTCTTTAATTGTTTCCTCTTTCCCGAGATCGTTGTGAAAATCGTTAAGGTTTCGCTGTTCGCCCGAACTCCCGTGCGTCTCCGCTACTATCTAAAGACAAAAGGGCAATTGGGGGGGCGGGGGGGGGGGGGGGGCTAAGAGAAAAATTTACAATCACAATATATGTAAGCGTGTGTAGCACGCTTTTCGCTTATTACGAGCGTACACCTCCCGATTAGTCTCGACGATTGAAACAAGCAGGGGAGACGGGTTTGGGGGGGGGGGGGGCAATGGAGCAGAGCGCTTTCTCCCGTCGACCCGGAGGTCTTTTGTCCTTCCTCATCCTCGTTTTGCGGTTGGAACGACTCAACGAGGACGTCGGATATCTCCTTGCAAAAAAAAAGGAAAAAAGACTAGGGTCGGGGAGGGGGGGTAGTTAAGGGTTAATTATATTCACTGCCACAAATTTCTCACACACCCACTCACTCTCTCTCTCAATTTCTTCCTTTCGCTCTAACTCTCGTCCCGTTTGTATGTCCACTTTTTTCTACAATTTTTCTTTCGTTCCCTCTCTTTTTTTCGCGATCCATCGATTCTCAAAACTAGAAGCTTTGTCACGAGTGTGTGTGTGTGTGTGTGTGTGTGTGTTCGTCACCTGCAAACGCGCAAAGAGATTGACGATTATTGATCGATCAGTCACGTTGACAATTGACAATATTCACAAAATTCCTCCTCGTTTATTACGAATTTCGAGAATTAACGACGGAAAAAAAAACGAAAAATAAAAAACGTCTCGTGTCTCGGCCACCCAGTGAGGGACCTTGTCGAGGATGTTAGGAACACACAAGCGCGAAAACACACGCATCAGGAGGCGAGGGCTCCAATTCGCCAATTAATATGTCGATGAACGAAGACAACGCGAACAAACATTCCTCCCGGCAGATGAATTTCTCGAGTCTTACATGTCGAACTTATTTGACACACACACACACACACACACACACATATATATATATATATATATATATATATATATATATATATATATATATATATATATATATGACATACATACATACATACATGTATATGTGTATATGTGTATATATATATATATATATATATATATATATATATGTGTGTGTGTGTGTGTGTGTGTGTGTGTGTGTGTGTGTGTGTGTGTGTGTGTGTGTGTGTGTGTGTGTGTGTGTGTGTGTGTGTGTGTATGTATGTATATGTGCGTGAGTATGTGTGTGTGTCATAACATTGACACAGCGCTGTCACAGCGAAACGAACGCAGAATAAATTCGCAGGGTGGCCATGTGTTTTTAAAGATCGTGCGCGGAAATTTAACGATCGAGAAAAATAATTCAAGTGGTTTTTTAAATCATCTTAAAAAAAAAGCGTATTGTATAAGTAATATTTGCCAGAAAAAAGATTTAGCATGCTGAAAATGAAATCAAAACTCCATTCGAAGTACAGTAGAATGAAGATCATAAAATTCCGAACACGAAACACTCGGAAAAACTGCCTCGTTTCCCCCTTCATCGAGACAAAAAATCATCAAAGATGAATTTTCAACTAGATGGATGGCATTTAATTCCATTGAAAGAGAAAGTTTTTCAAGAGTCTTTCGTATTCGGAATTGAATTTTCTTCATTGTGTTGAATAGAAAATGGAATTATAATTTTTTTTTCCTAATGTCCATTTTTTGGGCAAATGCTACTCTCATTGGAAAAATATGAGATGACGGAACCGGTCAGCGAGATACAAAATTATCGAAGATGTATTTCAAAGTGGAAGGATGGCATTTAAGTTCATTGAAAAGAAAATCTCAAGAATGAGCTCGTTGTGTGGAACGCAAAATGGAATTTTAATTTTTTTCTTTTTGAGAAAAAGTTTCTCAGGCGTGTTTCGCATCAAGAACTGAATGATCATTCTGTTGAACTCACAATGGAGATTTGATTTTTTTCCAGAATGCTCATTTTTTGGAATAAACTACCCATCACAAAAATACGCTATATTTTTTTCTCTCTAAGAGGACTCGAAGAAGTATTGAATATTATATTTTTTTCGGTCGCGGAATTTTCGCACTGGACCCTTGAAAAATACATCGCCATCTTATAATTGTGACCCAGTATATATATATATATATATATATACATACATACACACACACACACCCATATATTTATGGTATATTTTATCTGTACATTTATAATAATTGATGACGCTTCGAATCGTTATTAAATTAAAAGGAATGCACGCGATTGAAGTGTATACAAGTGGCCGTAAGAGTCGAGCGATTGCACGCAACGTTGGAGTTTCGCGCTGTCGAAGTGCAATGAAAATTGTTCAATTTGCCAATTTATCCATTCTTCTTCCCAACAGAATCTATAAAAATTTAACGTTTCTATTTATTATTTCGTTGAAATTCATTTTATTTAGAATCTTGTCATTTTTTGGCCAGATTCGGGTTACGAGTTTTGGAGAAAAAATAATAATACGGATGAGGTTGAAATGAGAGAATAGAGAAGCATTTTCGTCAATGTTGATCGGGGCAAACTTTAACACCGAGCCATCACAACGCGGGACAACGATGAGCTTTGGCAAAGCTTTGATCTTCTTCCCCCCCCCCCCCCCCCACCCCACCCCCCCTACCGCCCGAACAAAGCCTGTCGCGGTCCGCGATTCTGCAGGAATTAACTTCGCGTCGTCGCCCTTCGCTCATACGCTATCGGCGAACAAAAGGAAAAAAAAATATATATATATATATTTATATATTCGTATTGCAATTGCACAAGCTCGAAACGAGCATCAGACGAAATTTATCCTCTACTTTGTTTTTTTCATAATCCCGTCCCACCAAACCCACTGATAACGACGTAATACAGAAAAATGTTGTTCTTCTTTATCATTAATCTTATTTTTTCCAGCGTGACAAAGAAGAATGCTTTTTTAGTTGATAAAGTTTTTAAGAAATCAGACTGCGAAAACGTTAAAATAAATGTTTAATGATAGTAAAAATGAAGGGACGAAAAAAATAACACTTTCGTTACGTTCCGACATTTTCTCTATCTCTTTCTCTTTGTCTCTCTCTGCTTCCCACTCCGGTTTTGTCGCCTGGAAAAAGTATATTTCCCAATGGGTGCGGATGTAAAAAAATATTATCGCTTCCTACTATAAAAAATCTACGATTACGCGCACAAAGTCGCGATACGATCGGCCCTTCGCGCACTTTTTCTCTCCCCGTTAATATTCCGCTCCCTGGTTCCGTTCTCTCTCTCTGTCTCTCTCGCTTGTCCTCAATCGCGGAACTCAAAATGACACACGAAACCGAAATGCCAAAAATTCAATATTCCAAGTTCCCCTTGCGAAAATCTGTGCGAATTTTCATCCAAATCACGATTATCACTACGAGATAAATTAACTTGCGTTTTTTTTCTTCCAATTTTTAAAATTCTTTCCAAGTATTCGAACGATTGGATTCGCGGGAGGAATGGCCGCGGTCGAGTCGGCTCGAGGGCCCATTCGTTCGCGCATTTTTCTTCCTCCCCTCGCTCGTTCTCCTCGCGAGAATTCTCTTTAATTACATCGGAGTACTTTCCGCAACGAACTCCCATCTATACCGCCGTTTTTTTTTTTTCGCTTCTTTTGCGCAATAAAATAACAGCAGCCTCGAGGGGGGAGGGGCGTGGAAATTCTCACGCGAGAGATTTTCGCAACAAGCGCGGCATTTACAAATCGTTTCCTGCCTCGGTAGGTCGAGAACGGAAAAAAAGAAAAGAGACAAAGCGACGTGTCGTAAAAAGAAAACGCGTCGCTGGCAAGGTGTTCGCTTTCGTTCCGACGATCGACATTTTTCTCGCTGCCCTTTTCGTTCACCAGGCTATGTACAAAGTTCCTCAGTATCGGATCGTGCAATCAAAAAAAAAGGAACAAAACTCGCATTCGTTCGGACGATAAACTTTCAGGGAGGGGGAGGGGTAAAGCAGAAACATGGGCGAGGGGGTGGATTAAAACGTAAGATTGGATCATTCTGACTACGGGAAGAAAAATAAATATCTGTCGGATTAGCGTCGTCGATTGACCTCCGTGGGAAGTATACGAAGAGAAGGAACCGCTCGCGCACCTTGGAACGCAATTGCCTATACATTTGTTCTCAAAGTAAAGAACAACCGTCACCCGTGCCGCACTCTCGTCCCGCGTTAAGCCGAAACGACGGACTCGACAATCGCGAAAAAACAAAGCGACAAATTCGTTCAACTTTCTACCGAAAACTCGAGAAGCGAATAAAGTAAAAGACTCGAGATTCCGGACGACGATGGGAAGTCCCCCCCGCGCCCCTTTGCCCCTTCGTCGGCGAAAAATCTCCTCGTTCGGTTCGTAATTTGCGATCGAAACGCGGGATCGATCGCTCTCGTCGTTCACTCTGTTCGTTCGCTTTACAGATCCAAACGCTGCACTGCCTGTGTTCCGTTTTTCGGTTCTTTTCTTCTCGCTCTCTATGCTGTTTTTTTTTTGTTCGTTTCGTTTTTTCTTTTTTTTTTTTTTATGTTTCTTTGCGCGGCAGCCTTTTCAGCGATCGAAAAAATTCTACGTAAGATTAGATTCAGTATCCTTAAGTTTACCTAGTTAATGTTGTGTTTCGTGTATCAAATCATTATCGTAACAATTATTTGTTTGGGCACACACCGTATTAAAGTCTGAACGGTAAGCACTCGTCATATTTTTTCCCCTTGATGTTGTTGTTGTTGTTGTTGTTGTTGTTTTTTACTTTACCCCGCACTCGATCTTTCATTAGCCATCCTCCTTGGGGGGTGTGAACCAGCCTGCGAGTGGATGAAAACGAAACATTAGACACGGCAGTTGGAACACCTTGCGTATTCATATATTATATATATATATATATATATATATATACACACACAGGATGTCCCAAAACTCAACGATAATCTGAGACCGGATGAAAGGCCAAGTTATACCAGTTCTGGGAAAAATACAAAAAAAAATCCATATCACTCTGTTGAGCGATAATAGAAATTTAAAAAAAAAGTTGAAATTCGACACCCTTGGTCGCATTTTCAAGTCCTGTGATTACCAATGTCACAATTTCGCTGTGATTTTTTTAATTTCGTGATCTTCATTAACGATGCTATTAATCGCAACTACAAATTAATGTAAAAAACATTGTTAATTTAATAAAATAAGTTAAGTTTTAGTGAGTCATGGTTCACAAAAATATTGTTAGTTAACTTTGACACTTCATTTTGAAAAAAAAATGTACTACGCTACCCTTGGCAAGTTGTTTCAAAAGATGGCGCATTTAATCAAGATTTCAAAATGGTGCAACACTTGCCACTTTTCTTGCCATTAAAAATTTTATTTCTTATTTTTTTCAAATTGAGCTCATTTTGAACAATTCAACATTAGAATTTTTTGTTACTAAAATTTGTTATTTTTTGTTTCTGGTCTGAAATAAAATTATTATTTTTAGTAAAGAGGTAATTGAGTCAGTTAATAACCAATTTTTATTGTAAAAAACATATGTTTTTTACAATAAAAATTGGTTACCAACTGATTGGAAAAACATATGTTTTTTACAATAAAAATTGGTTATTAACTGACTCAATTACCTCTTTACTAAAAATAATAATTTTATTTCAGACCAGAAACAAAAAATAACAAATTTTAGTAACAAAAAATCCTAATGTTGAATTGTTCAAAATGAGCTCAATTTGAAAAAAATAAGAAATAAAATTTTTAATGGCAAGAAAAGTGGCAAGTGTTGCACCATTTTGAAATCTTGATTAAATGCGCCATCTTTTGAAACAACTTGCCAAGGGTAGCGTAGTACATTTTTTTTTCAAAATGAAGTGTCAAAGTTAACTAACAATATTTTTGTGAACCATGACTCACTAAAACTTAACTTATTTTATTAAATTAACAATGTTTTTTGCATTAATTTGTAGTTGCGATTAATAGCATCGTTAATGAAGATCACGAAATTAAAAAAATCACAGCGAAATTGTGACATTGGTAATCACAGGACTTGAAAATGCGACCAAGGGTGTCGAATTTCAACTTTTTTTTTTAAATTTCTATTATCGCTGAAGTGAGTGATATGGATTTTTTTTATTATTTTTCCCAGAACTGGTATAACTTTGCCTTTCATCCGGTCTCAGATTATCGTTGAGTTTAGGGACACCCTGTGTATATATATATATATATATATATATATATATATATATATATATATTACAGTTCAAACGCGTTTTATCTAGGGAAAAATAGGTCTGACTGAACGCCTTCGTTGCAACTAGTTTTTCCCAGTAAAAAATCAGAATTTACTTATAAACAAATTTGAATGTTACTTAAAATTCGTTTTAATTAGGCAAAACTAGTTCGAACGAAGATAATCAGTTAAAACTGTTTCTGAATGACCGTTCGGAAAAACCTCATTCGGAAACCGTTTCACCTGATTCAACCCAAACAAACCTCATTGGGCAACAGTTTTAACTGATTAATTTCGTTAGACATAGTTTTTCCTAATTACGACGAGTTTCAACTAGCATTCGAATTTATTTATCATTGAATACTAGTTTTTTTTACTAGGAAAAACTAGTCTCTGGTTAGAAGAATTGTAAAAAACCAATTTTACGAAAATTTAGTTTAAGGCGTTAGGCCACAGTAACGGGTATAAAATCACATGGGAATTTAACAATTTTTTTGGTATGAAAAAGTGATTCGCTCATACAATTGATTGCACATCTATTTAGTATGAATATCAAGCTGTTAGAAATTTTTTTTTCCCCGATGTATAAAATGGCCGACTACTCGAAACTTCTCGCAACAGCTTTTTTCCATTTGGCGTGACAAATACCTTCAACAATTTTCACTTGATTTACTTCAAATTAAAAGGTTATGTTGCTAATTGCATTTCACAGAGAAGTACGCACGGAATTTCTGATTAATCGAAAACTTTTCATTTTATGTGCCGTTTATGAGCAGTGATAACGAAATTTTTCACTGAAAATTCATTTCTTAAGGCGAGAAACCCCTTTAGAATTTTCAAAAAATTGATTTTTTTGAACATATTTCGAAAGTGTGATACCCAAAGAATATACTGACCAAAGGGAAACTCGAAATATTGAATATTTAGAGTTTTACAATTACAATTGCAATTAATAGTTTTTACATGTTGAAACTTTAAACGCGATTATCTCGAAACTACTTTTTCAAAAACTGCTCGCGTTGTAGTTCAAAAAGTTATCGACCGATTTGGATGAAGTTTTGGGAGGTTACTCTCGGTAATATTATCGGAAGGATATACCTAAAGTTTGAAAGGTAGCGTGTAAATAAATAATTTTTTTCGGATCAAATATGTCGAAAAAAATGGTCGAAAATTCGAACTTTGGAGTAAAAGGGCTCCCAAATTTTCAATTTGACACTTTTTCATCATTTTTAGGTATATCCTTCCCCTTAATGTGTCAGTAAACGAATGACACTGGTTAAACATTTTTCACATCAACAGAAAAAGAGTGACAACGGCAGCATTTTTCGATGTCGCCGGAAACAGACGTCCGAAGACCCTTAAGGGGTAAGGCCACTGTAAATTTTTTGAAAAATCGATTTTTTTTTTATTAGCTTAAAAAATAGTTTAAACCCTCTAGTTTAAAAATAGTTTAAATCCTTTTAACTTCTTTTTTTAATTTTTTCCAATAAAAAACTATTCGCAAAACTTTAAACGCGTTTTTCTCGAAACATGGTTTTTCAAAATGGCACGCAGCATAACTCGAACAATTTTCATTTTTTTTACTTGAAATTTTAACCAGATGTGAACATTTACATTATCTTGAGAATGTCGATCGGAATTTTCAAGAACTTTATTTATTGATTTTTTATTAACAAAAAACTTGCCGTTTTTTTCGTCAAAAATCAATTTTTTTTTTCAAACGCACGCCAAATCCACAAAAATTGATACTTTTTAAAATCCGATCGACATTCTCTAGCTATAGCCCTCTAGATTAATGGTTTTTTTGTTTGTTCTAGATTCAAAAGTGCACCAGTGGTGCTGCGTGCCGCGGAGCCCTGGAAGCAAAACATGTCCCGGGAAGATAGCTGTGGAACCGCCATTTTGTTTTTTTTTTACTGTAAAAAAATGTTATAATAAAGTTTAATGTATGCCCGATAACACCATTAAAAGTTTTTTTTTCAAATACCTTCAATTTCGGGAGCAAAAAATTAGTGAAAAAACCTTTTTTTTTGGGCCGTTACAGTGGCCTTACTCCTTAATAACTCCGCCATTTTGTTGGTCATCCAAAATTTTTTTTTTATATTGACAGTTATAATAAACTCACGTCCAAATTTGAAAATGATCAGATTATTTTATCCCCTCTAAAAAATACCTATTTATCACGCTCCTAAAGGGATTTCTCGCCTTAAGTTAAAATACCTACAACTTTTGAATAAAACAATATTTTTTTCAATTCCGTACGTACTTCTCTAGGTATTCTAAAATAGATTGACGCGAATTTTTGTTTTTTTTTCCAGGTCAAAAATTGTGGATCCTAAATGTCACGCCGCGGAACGCCCCAAAAAAAAACGATAACAAGAAAATATTAGTAGTCGGCCATTTTGTACATCGAAAACAAAAATATGCATTTTCTAACAGCTCGATATTCATACTAAATAGATGTTCATTAATTTTCATTAAGTTTCATTAATTTCATTAATTTAATAAGTTTCATTAATTTAAGATGAAATTAATTTTCAGTGAATCACTTTTTGATACGAAAAAAAAAAAATCGTTATATTCGCACGTGATTTTATACCCGTTACTGTGGCCTAACGCCTTAACTGAAATAGAAAAAGAATGTCACAAGTGGATTTAGTTGATTGAGATAACGCTTTATCATCAGTGTGTGTAAACCTACCGTTCTTCTCGTGTATTTGAACTAGAGATTTGAACGACTGTTGTGCGCGCGCCAGACTGTATTGGCTCTGTCCGCCGCAAACTTTGCCGGCCCCCGCGGCCCCCTGAAACTGTATACGCGCCTTTCCCTTGACGAGGGTCGCCGATATCTGCATTATGACAGCCTCAACAGTGTAAGCCGAGCTCCAGCCCTGTTTCGTGAGCAATTCCATGCAGATTGCACCGCCAACGAGGACGTAACCGCCGGATATTATAGGATGTACGACCCGAACGAAGGGTGGCTCGTACGGATACGTCTCCTGAAGAATAAAACACATTGTCATTGAGTTCGTGGCGCTCGTAGATATTAAGGATAATAATAATAATAATAATGGTGTCAAGTGGATATAGCGATAAAACGAGCAAGAGCGTAAAATGTCTCGAGCACCTTGAACATCATGTTAAGAAGAATACTGTCTTTGCCCTCCTTCTCTTTGAGAAGAACGAGGTCTTTGTGAAGCGGCGAGTCCGGATCGACGCACATTAGCCTGATATTCCACTCGTACAAACTGTCGTTCACTAGCTCTATGCTGTACATTCCTGCGCAAACATTTTCAACGTTTCATCATCGAACGTTCGTACTGCGGGATCATGAGGGTTGAGTCAACGTTGGTGTTTGGAAACGCCATGCGGTGTCGTATTTCCGAAACATCGGGCTCCGGAAATGCCGCGTGAGAGCCAACATATTACACGCGACAGTTTATCCACGGAGTGTGCGCAGCGCGTCGTCAGCCACGATAACCGACGAACGTCGTAGCGGCTATTTCTTTACGAACGAAAGAATCTCCGAACGGTGGTGCGGCGTGCGAGCTCGAGTTTCCCCGCGAAACGTGTCAGCTTGCTTTCCTTTCGCGGAAAAGGAGGCGTAACGCGCGTATACCAACTTGTAACGTGATTTTGTTTTCGTTCCAATTGTAGATTGAACGGTAAATCGACGATCATTGAGGTATTCCTTTCGCGAACCCGAATATTCAACAATTGACGTTCACAAGTCGAGTATCCATAAGTACGAATACCCAGAAGTATGAATATCCACAGGTCGAATATCCATATGAGTATAGAGTAGAAATGAGTGCCAGAAATGGCGGAAAGTCTTGTTTGGGTTTGTTTGGGTTTGTTTGGGTTTGTTTGGGTTTGTTTGGGTTTCCTCCATACTCACTTTTCCTCTACCTCCCGCCATTTCTAGCACTCATTTCTACTCTACACTCACTTATGGTTATTCACTTATGGATATTGGCACTTATGGATATTCAGTTATGGAATTTCGACTTACGGACATTCCACCCCAATCATGATGATTGATTGTAACTTATTTTTTATCAAGCGCTACTGTAATTGACCAATTATTCGAAAGGGCCCTTCTTACGGGCCCAAAAAATTACGGCCCTCAGCGAAAGGAATACCATAAAGTAGTTAGACTCACAACGACACCATTGGCCGAGTACACTGTGTAGCGCCCGTTCGATCGAACCTTCCGCAACGGGATCAACACGTTTGTACTTGTGCCGCAAAAGTGTTTGCCGACGTTGGGATCGTCGATGCGAGTCAAACCTATGATCAAGGACGAAAAAGAGTCCATAGCTGACAGGCTGATGACGCGCGTTGACTCCTTTCCGCGAAGCAGCCAGCGGACACGTCCCCGCGAGGCCCGCTCGAGCTCGTACATGCCGTTTGGAAATTTCTTTAATCGATCGAAACAAAATACGTACGACGCCGACACATGGCTGTTACGCATTATTGACTAAGAAATGACCTTTAAACGTTTTTTACACAGGTTTGCAAATACGCCAGGGAGATCGGGGTCCAATAAAGAATTTTTTCTTTAAGATCAAATATATGAAAATGTTAAATATTTAATTTTTTTTTAACTGCAATACGATAAATAATTTTTACACTGTAGATTAAAAAACAAATATATTAAAAGCAAATACAAAACCTGTTCTTCGTTATAAACAGAATTTTTTAGGCCGGTGCCAATAAATAAAAAATAAATATCTTGAAAATAATACATACAAAAATAAGTAGATTGCAAATTACAAAAACTAATTCACACTCTAAAGCTCTATACATTCGCATTCGATTTGTCCATGCACATCCTTATCTACAATAATAATTGTGTGGTTGTGTATGGACAAATCGAATGCGAATGTATAGAGTTTTAGAGTGTGAATTAGTTTTTGTAATTTTCGATGTTTGGCACTGATCCAACTTTCTTTTGTATACAATGAAGAATAATATAAATATTAAAAGTATACGAAAATATTTATTTTTATACTTTTCAGGGTTTTTTTTTGTCAAGTCAGTTTCATTTTTCGTAATTCTTACAAAAAGTAAATTTTTGAAAAATTCCCGGGATTTTTGACGATTCCGGGTCTTCAGTCTGTTTTTTTTTGTATGCGTAACAGCGACGCGACAGTATCGCAGGAGACGACAAGCCGACAAATATTCGTGGCGAGACATTGCCGCGACGCGTCTCTTCCGTATGAAATCCTGTCGAGACGAGGCCCTCAACGAAAGCACGACGTTTCCGGGATACCTTCAGCTTACCGTGATTAACGCACCTTTTTTGAAGCTATCGCTTCTGTAAATGTCGCGTAGCTCCTTCATGAGCCTGTCGGTCGCTTGTACGCTCCCCGAGACCGAGCCCCGCAAATAATCCTGTCTCTGATTTTGTCTGAGCCTCTCCAGGGTAGCGAGGTGCTCCAGATCCATTTCTTCAGCCTTGAAAGAGAAAAGGCACGTTCGCCATTAACGTTCTCCGAGCATCGCTTCTCTCATCTCTCGCCGCTTGGCTCCATCTTTGAGAAAACAAAAGGCCGTCCCGCTCGCATTACCTTACTCTTGGCATTGGCTTCGCCCTCGTCCATGTCCAAATGAAGGTCTTCCTCAGTCTCGCTCTCCTCGTCGTCGTCTATGTCCTCCGTGTCCTCGGCCTCCATTCTCTGCGCCACAGCGGCCGTGGCGCCTCCCAGACGCAGCGGATCCAACGCCGTTCTCAGCAGCTCTACGTCCGGCGGCTCTGGCAACGAGTGCAGACGGCAAAGTTCCTTCAGGAGAATGCCGACCTGGTTGATCACGTGGTTGTCACGACCGGTTGTGTTGCTCAGTATCTGCACGGCGTTCGTGACGCCTGTCTCTTCCGATTCGGCGAACCATACCGGCGGCGTGGAAGGATAGGTTTCCTGAAACGCATCTCGCGCCGTTAATGAAAATTCCGATCGACCGACGACGACCCTCGTTCGGCTCGAGGAGGGTCGAACGTTCCGACGATGAATGTCGAACGATACCGAATGATACTCTCTTAGGTTTACGGTTCCAAAAAGATAAATGAGCGATTCCACGGCGAACAATGTTTTCATCTTCTTTTCGGACCAAAACCCAATACGTTTCTTGGCAAATATCAAACAGTTGCTTGCTCAAACCCAAACGGTTCTTCGCAAAAGGCCAAACAGACCGGCACGTTCGATTCGTGAGTTTTGTCGGCAATGAGCCCAATGAGGGTAGAACGAGAACAGACTTCTTCATCGAATTGCCGTTCGATCCTTTTAACACGCCAGGGATGAGCCCAAAGCTGCGTGTCCTAAAAACCCTAGCAATTTTATCCAGCACCCGGGCTGAACGGATGAAAGCAAGAGTTCCGAAACGGGTTCTTCTGGGAAGATCGAAACGCCACTGGACAAATCAAGCATCTACCGAATGTTTGCATCATTTGCGGCAACGGAAATTACTGTTAACCTCGTACCTTCATCCTTTCACAATCCAAAATCTTATCCTGCAAATTTGGGCTTTGCATTTTTTACAGAGAATCCCAAAAAACGTTCTAGTTTTTCTACGCCTGCATTTGCTATTGAGAAGTTCGGTCTACTAAACGTATGTCGCGTTGCAAGTCTTCTCTTCATCCCGACTTCTTCCACGACTCGTTGCAAATCCAAACAAACCTACCGACGGCCTCAACCGCGAGGCTTCGCTATCCTTCGATCCCGAGAAAGCCGCCAACCGAAACAAAAAGTAACCGAGACCAGGGTCCCCAAAAATAAACCTTCAAATTTTCCCCCAACTACCACCGCGAATAATGGCAAACCCAAACAACCCTAAATACCAAGGCACCTCTGGGCACTTCACCGTCCTGCGAAAGGTTCTTTCCAGTTCCAAGTGTTTCTCGCAGCGTAGCGCAAAACGCCGAGATTAACCGAACAATAGAACAATAACGTGCGGGATATGAACAATGGACGCTTATCATCCTACAACATATGCCAATTGAATCTGACACAATGAAATTGTCAATGTTTAATTAACCGCGTATACGCATAATGCACATATATACAGATATACATCGATACACGAGTGTACCTATGTACCTCAGATGTCTGCACGCACACACGCGCGCGATCTCTACTCGCGGATTGCGCTTATCCGTGCTGGTGCATCGAAAGCGCGAGGACGATTGGGAAATCACGTCGAAAGAGAGAAAAAAGTGGAGACCTTTGTTCTCAAGAATTTTTTGTTTTTTTTTTTTGCTGTCCCCCCTAGCTCATTTACGGAAGAATAATAGGAGGGCCTGACCCTCGGGACGCATTGACCTCTAGTCGGGTGAACATTGATTCGGGAGAAAAAGCGGAAGGTAAGGATGGTCGGGAGAGAGAGAGAGAGAGAGAGAGCGCGTGTTTGAGACAACAATCAATGGAGTGGGGACAATCGAATTATTTGGCAAAGCTTGTCAACGAATGTTGTTGTTTCTTCGTGCACCCCCCTTCCGCCCGCCCCCTTGTGGCGATTGAGATCGTCGCGCTATTGTTGTAAGTGCACTCGAGTAAGAGAGAGAGAGAAAAAATAGACGGGATTGCGTTGATTAGAGGACTTACTGTGATATTGGCGTGAATTTCGTACTTCTTGCCATTTTTACCGACGAATCTGCAGCTGAGCTCGTCGACACTCGCGGACATTATCTGAAACCTCTCATGGCTCTTGGGGAAGACGGACTCGAGAGTTTTTATCTCCTGCTTGAGGGTGTTCAAGCAAGCCATTTGAGGTTGAAACGCCCGGTTTTTTTTTCCCACGGGATACAAGCTTTACAGGCTTTACCTTTGTTTCACGGGCCGTTTTTTTGTTCAAATAGTTTCTTTGTTGATTTTGTGTGTATTTTTTTCTTCCCCGCGACGAAGGATAACAGCGCGCCGCGATTATAGCGAGAGATGTATACGAAATGGAAAAAAAAACACACACACACGTACGTACACACACACACACACACACGCGAGCGCGCACAGACGATGTAGCGATGTGACTCCCCGACGGAAATGGCGACCCAGGACTGAGGGAACAACTTCGGCGAGTATCGGAGCGTTGCGGGCTCGAGCGCAGAACGAACGGGGGCGCCACTCGAACGCACGCACACACACTCAGGGCACAAATGAAACCTCCGCGAAGTTGGCCACGTTGCGGCTTGTTTGCCGATCATTTCTTTTTGCTCCCACACCTCCCTGAAGTTTGGGTCGCTTTTTGGCGTTTTTTTTTTGCAACTACGTTTTTTCGCTCCGTTGCATCCTGGTCGCGAGAAAACCGCGTTTCGTCGCATTTATGCGCGAGATGCGTAGACGCGATGGAGCGCCTCTTGTAGCGGGTGGATGGGCACATCGAGACATTTTTTGCAGAAAAATTACAAAATTGACGTATTTTTATGACATGATTTTATTTGATTCATTTTATTCGAATATTTGAAATCAATTTTCGAATAAAATGAATGAGTATGGCGAATAAAAGAAAATGATTACGAACAAAAATTATTTAACCTGATGGCTCGGAGATAAATAGTGATTGAGCCAGAAAAAAAAATCATCGAGCTTCGCGACGCTGAATTCTACAGGAAAAAAATAGATTTCCTAACAGCTTGATATTCATACTAAATAGATGTGTAATTAGTTTTGTGCGTGAATCACTTTTTCATACGAAGAAAATATTGTTAAATTCGCACATGATTTTATACCCGTAAATGTGGCCCAAGGCCTTAAAAGATTGGAGTTTTATTTTTGAAAGTCGACTCGACCTTGAAATCTTTTCTTCTGAAAGCTTTCTTTCTTTTTCGAAAAAAATTTGACTGAGCAAACTCTGTTGGAAAACTTGCGAAGTTATGATGACCTTGTATATGTGCCCTCAGGTGCTTGCGTCAAACTGATTTCAAGGTCAAGTCGTCTTTCAAAAATAAAACTCCTATCTTTGAAGCCCTTGGGCCACAGTAACGGGTATAAAATCATGTGCGAATTTAACAATATTTTTTCGTATGAAAAACGTGATTCACTCATAAAATTAATTACGCACCTATTTAGTATGAATATCAAGCTCTTAGAATTTTCTTTCTTTCGATGTACAAAATGGCCGACTACTAATATTTTCTTTTATCTTTTTTTAGGCGCTCCGCGTCGTGACATTTAGCATCCACAATTTTTTACCTATAACAAAAAACAAAAATTCTCGTCAATCCACATTAGAATACCTAGAGAAGTACGTACGGAATTAAAAAAATATAGTTTTATTCAAAAGTTGTAGATACTTGAACTGAATTTTCGGTGAAAAATTTCGGTGTAGCTGCTCATAAACTGCTCATAAAATGAAAAGTTTTCGATTAATCGGAAATTCCGTACTTACTTCTCTGCTAAATGCAATTAGGAACATAACTTTTAAATTTGAAGTAAATCGAGTGAAAATTGTCGAAGTTATTTGTCACGCCAATTGAAAAAAAGCTGTTTCGGGAAGTTTCGAGTAGTCGGCCATTTTGTAGATCGAAAAAAAAAATCCTCACAGCTTGATATTCATACTAAATAGATGTGTAATTAATTTGATGAGTGAATCACTTTTTCATAGGAAAAAAAATTCTTAAATTCGCACATGATGTTATAACCGTTACTGTGGCCTAAGGCCTTAAATTCCTCTTTCACTACTTTGCCTAAAACTAAACCAATTTACTGTAACGACCTTGGGATGACCTTGACGGACGAAAGCAATAATAATGATAATAGGGAAGAGAGCTCGAAGCTGCTAGAGAATTTCCAGAAGCGAATAATTTTCAATGTATATCTTATTGAAAATGTTACGCATTAATCCCGTAACATTTTTTATGAGTTTTCCTAATAATGCGCCAAGAGAAAGAGAGAGAGAGAGAGAAAGAAAGTTGCAAAAAGTCAAGACATCATTAGGAAATCGTCCAAAAGAAATAATGTCATCAATTTTATTCAATTATATCAATAATTCAATATTATTGCATTATTATTATTATTATTATATAATTATATAACAATGATTTATTATCAGTCAATTAATTACTGTAACTTAGCATCATATAATTGTTATATCATTAATTGAAACATTATTGAATTATTTTATTCAATTATATCAATAATGGAATATCATTGAATTATCATTATCATTATTATAACTCATTATTATATAAATAATTGTATTTAATTATACGAATTAAAAAAAAGATGCCAAACAACTATAGTTATTAAAAAGTAATTACTTTGCTTTATTTCCAGATATTTCAATACCACGTCTAAGTTCATTAATATCAATAGCGTACAACGACTCGGACACAAATAAACGTTATAATTGTATTTCGCGATAAAAGAGGAAAGGAACGAAGAAACGTCGCGAAGTGGTAGCCGCAAGACAATCGCCAGTGATTCATTTAGTTATATCATGAATTTATTTGAAATATCTATTATTTCTAATTAATCCTTACAGGCTATATTTACAGATGACAGTATGATAAATTATAATACACGTATTATCGTAACAAGTGATTTAACAAATGAACGCTCTATAGTCGCTAATGCACTTAAAATTCGTCTCTATAAAGGTTCTGGACTGGTGTGTGTGTGCCTCTCGTTGTGGAAATTCACTCTTGAGATTCAGCGTGTACGGAAAAGTCTCAGCGGACAGTCCGAATATTGGTCATTTTCTTGCTTTGTTTTTCTCGTCCATCTAGTCCTTTCATATATATATATATATATTTTTGTTCATCCGTCGTTGGGACCTCGTTGCCCGGATGGACCGGAAACGAGGATCGTACGGGAACCGTCGAACGGTTGCGCAGCGGAGAGACCTCATTTGCGGAAACGACCGGAGAACTTTTCTCCTCGTTCAACGTTATCGGGCAGAATGGAAATGTGATTTTTCGTCCGTTATGATAACGCGTTCGCTCGATTCATTTTTTTCGAAAGAGAAAAAAAAATAAGAGTGCTCCGAAAACGCTTTAAGGGTGAAAATATTGTTTTTTTTTTTTTACACGAACCAGGGTAATTATTTGCAGACTCGTGTTTGCGGTCCCGGAATTCGCATAGTTGGAACGGAGAATTCTTTTTTTTTTTAATATACATGCCTATAGGTTTTTTTTTACTAAAGTCCAGTCATTGTTCGTATACTTGAGATCACTCGCGAGGGATCCTAAAAAACTTTCACGTCAGTTTTGGGACCCGAATCCACCGAGCAAAGTAACGAAATTTCGGAAATTTGAATAAAATTTCTTTTTATTCCCCTGGTGAAACTTCAACGTCCTTTTTTAATGTACATGTGTAGTTTTTGTTTTATTTTTTACTACAGTCCATAGTCATTGTTCGCATTGGGCTGCAGATCTCTCGCGAGGGATCCTGAAAAACATTCGAGCAATTTTCGGAGCTCGAATCCACCATTCGAAATTTGAGAAATTCGAAGAAAAGAAAAAAAAAAGTATTTTCATTCCCCTCCGGAAGCTTCGACATCGGGGAAGAGAAGTTGCTCGGTAGCTTTTCCATTTAGTCCGTTAAGAATCGGCCATTTGTTTTTTTGGCTTTTTGACAATTCAGCGATTTGCGACAATTTCGATACGAACAATTGCAAACTCAAATATTTTTCTATATTCCCTTTGTTTATTTTCTTTTGTTTTTTTTTTCTTAAATTATATCGATATATCGTTTCGGCGTGGAGCCGCACGAAGAATTTTGCAAACTGGTGGACACTCGGCATTCCCCCCCCCCCCCGCTCGTCCTTTTATCGCGTCTTCCAAAATTACGCACGGGAGTCTCGCCATTGTAAAACCCACAATAAGAATCAAGCGCGACCTCACGTCGATCGTAATTACTTTTGTCACGCAAAAATTCTTCATCGAAATACCAGACGTTGACGCCATTTTAATTTTTTTTTTTTAATTGAGCCTCCGAAAATGATCCGTGCGTTTTTCCGGTTCCGAGATCGGCAACCGGAAGTTTCGACGCGCGATCGTGGATAACGATAAAAGTCGAGAAACGAAGAGAGCGAAAAAGTAGTCGCGTCGCAAACGTTGCAAGCTCCAAAAGTAGTTGGTCGAACCAACGAAAAAAAAAAAAAAAAGATCGCGAGAATTACAATCAAAAATCGAGTGTCCACGGTCCTGTGACGGTTTTTCCTCACACGCCCGTATCTAGGAACTTTTCCAAACGTATTTTCACTCCCGTCAGCCCCGTCGAGCGAGCAGAAAAAAAAACATAAAATTTTCCTATTTTTCCTTTCGTTCGATCATCCATCCCCCCGTCGAGTCGTAGCGCTGCTCCCTTTGCTTTTCCTTCGTCGCTACTTTTCGCTCCGACGTTGGCGTACCTCCGCAACGTCAATCAACGCGAATGTGCAGAAAAACGAACGCGACTCTTTGGAATTTCACCGGACTCGTTTTCTCCGTCCCGTCTACACGCCTGCCTGCCTGCCGCACTACTCGTTCGTCACCCTCGCAAATTCATTTCACCTTCCATCCCCGATCGTAAAGTTTCGCAAAATTCATCGACAACGAGACCGAGAAAGATTTTCCCCGACGCTATCTCGTTCGTCGCTTTAGCTCGCCAGGAGACCCGTTTTATTCGCGAAAATTCTTCTCGCACTTGTCAAAACTCGCTATAGACCTTGCAAAGCAAAAACGACATTGAACACCCAAAATGTGTAATTTCCTTCTCATACACGCTGAATCTTTTCTCTGCCCGTCAGTCCGCGCGTACAAAAAAAACGCTTGATACTCGAAAAAAAAAATAACATAGCGAAGTCGAGCAATTTAGTTTTTCGGTGCAGTGATTTAATCGTTTTCTCATAAATCCTCATGAAAAAAAAACAAAAAGAAGATATCAACGATCGGTGCACAGTCTGGCCACTGTAGGGCCGGGGTGGGTTAAGGGAGGGGGATAACGTCATCAAGCCCGTTCAAAGTTTTGGCCGTCCTTTGTTGCCTCGTACACCGCAAATGCACACGTCACACATACGCGCACGCACACGCACACACACACACGCAGTTGCGTTTCTTCACACATGGACCAATCACACGTGGACCATTCGCTCACACGCTCGTTCGGAATTTCGGCCAATCGTCGTAGTCTGGACAATCGTTTGTTTCTTTCCTTTTATCCGTCCTCTCGGTAAAGCCTTACATGCGCGCACAAACGTTCGCGAATACACGCGCACTATTGTTCACCGCGTGTGTTCGCACTGTCGACATATACGTACGGTGTGTCGCTGATAATCGCGGCCTCGTTTCCCATAAACTCGTCAATCTTTTTGTTTTTTTTTTCACTTTCTCTCATTCCTCGGTGTAGCGCCTCGATTTTTCGTTCGAATTAAACGCCCGAGTGTTGTCGATGGGGGGGGGTGGGGGTGGGGGTGGGGGTGGGGGTTGGTGGGTAGGGAGGGAGGGACAGGTGTGAGCAAGGGATTCGTAGAATTGCATCACCGTTCGAGCGCGTAGTAAACGCGATTGAAGTTCCGCTCCGTTGATCGATCGTTCGAGGCACTCGGGCACTTGTCTAAAATGCCGAGTGATAATAATCGTAGGTGGGCCAGTAAGGCTGTAGCCAATCCTAGCTGGTGCGCTGACGCTTCTTCGCGGGATGCTCCTCGGACGAGAGATGAGCCGGGGCGGGCATTCCGATATTACGATTGAACATGTACTTCATCTGCGGCATGTACTTCATTATACTACTGACTTGAATGAGCGGCAGCTCCTCGTTCACCGACGAACACTTGCCCGCGTCCATCAACATCTTCATTTGCGACCTACGACGGGCCAGAGAAAGCGTTATTAGGCGTTGCGTTGGCGGCTTGACTCACGGAATAATGGCGGAGCGCGCATTGCGCGTAGTCTTTTCTTTCGAACGAAGAGAACAAAAATGCCGAATGAATTGTACGAGGTCGAGGCCGGGGCTCGTGTGTCCGGTCGCGTGTTGGCTGCTTCGCGAAAAGGAATCCTTCGGGGGCGAGGAAGAAATTTGATTTTCATGATTTTTTTTTTTGTTCAAGGCAAAAAAAAATTCACTATTTTTTGAGACTCGGGTACGTTTTGTTACTTCTTTTGGCTGTAACGTGTTTCATTTCATTTGTTTATTAATGTGTCAAAATGACGGAGGTGTGGCACGGTATTCTGAACTGCATTTTTAAAACTGCCGTGGCGTATAGCTAAAAAACTAACCGACTGATTCTGATGAAATTTGGTATTGATCTTTCTAACCTTATTGTCCAAAACGTGACGTTAAATATTTTTGAAAATAAAAAAAAACTATTGGGATGTTGAATAAGTTCTTGCTGTTTTTTTTTCGTGAAAATTAAGGGGTCTTCTCACTTTAGACGCTAAAAAATTCTATTTTCATGATTTTTTAAATATGTTTATGTTATAGATATTGATAGAAAAGTTATTACATTTAATAAATACACTTTCAAAATATATTTAAAAAAATTGTTTACGTATTTACGTAATTCAAACAAATTGTAAACGCGTTTTTCTCGAAACAACGTTTTTCGACGGCTTATTGATAAAATCTTCGAAGCTCATGAAATTTTACCCATATATTCTTTGCAACTATAGCTATAGCGCGTATCAAGCATTTTTTAAATTTTGTTATTTACTTTTTTTGCCACAAACGTTGGAGAAAAAGAAGTTTTTTTGCTTTTTCGAAAGATGTCCGCCATTTTGTTATTTTTTTGCATATTAAAAAAATCGTATGATATGCGCTGTAGCCATTAACATACTGAATCTAAAACCGTTTGATTTTTTTGTTTCGAATGATTCATCTCCGAGATTTCATCAGCAGCGACAGTTTTCAACTACCATTTTCGTCTATAAATAGTGACTTAAGTAAATTGAATTTTTAAAAAATGTATTTTGAAAATGTATTTATTAAATGTAACTTTCATATCAATAGTTATAATATAAACCTATCAAAAAAATTATGAAAATAGCCTTTTTTAGCGTCTAAAGTCAGAAGAACCCTTAATGCTTTATTTTTAAAACGTGTTTTCAAACGTTGCGAAACTGTTGTGGGATCAACTCCAAATGATTCTGCAAGTTCAGCCAGCGTCTGACATGAGTCTTCGTGAAGTAATGCCTCCAATTCAAAACATCAAAATCATAATTTTTAAAGCGCCTGAACCAATCCCTGCATGTTGTTTTCCGGAGAGCATGGTCGCCATAAGTCTCAACAAGAATTCTGTGCGCTTCAGCTGCAGACTTTTTTCCGAATAAAGTAGTGCAGTAAAATTGCCCGCGAATACTCTTTTTTTGGCACGAAATTTGACATGTTTGGAACCATAAAAATAAAAGTTGTTCACACTCCGGCGAAATGACTCACGCTGAATTTCAAGCTTGCTTATAGTCGAGGAAGCTGCTGTACCTTGATACATTTTGCGTTCAATAATATCTATAACTGAAAATATGATACATATACCGATGAAATAAATTGTATCGTAAAGGGCAACTTTTGGGGCTCGAAATATAAATTACACAAAACCATAGACAAATATTTTAGTTTTTACGCAATTGAAAAAAAAAAAAAAAACTGGTATGTTGATCAAGATACAACATTGCTGATGTACCTTGATCACAGTGAGAATTCAGTCAAATAAAAGGCAATTTTTCAACAAAATTCAATATTATTTACGTTTTTCAAATTTATGACGTTCATCGTATCTTTATTCAACTTATGTAATAACAGATATTTGTATTTTATCCAAAAAAAGTATTCACCAAACATCCGTTTTTTCTAACTTCTTTAGTTTCTAAGTTCAAAATATAGGAAACTGTTACGTTTTTTTCTTAAAATCTAAATTAGGAACTGTATAGTCGAATTGCTGTCTTCTTCTTCTCTTAAACTAATTATTTTTCTTAGAGGTTTCTTACTCAATGTGTAATCTCCCAATATTTGTTCATTACAGTAACGGAATAGAATTCCCTCTTAGAATTCGTTTTTTGAGCTTTTTTATTTTCTCTTCAACATCTGACCAAGGATATAAGATCAAATCTTTATTTTTTTGGCCACCTAGAACAAATTAAATGATACCATCATGTTTGAAGGCACAAAAAATATCAATCTACGTTAAGGTTTCTCTCGTATGGTGCAAGCGTCTAAAGCATTATCACGAAATCCCAAATATCTGTACAATGCCGATCAGAAAATCAACCGTAAGATATGTGTACCTTGACGACGATCAAGGTACAACGGATTTGCCAGGATCAAGGTACAACACCCCGACCTGTTGATGTTTAGTCACACGTCAAAATATTGAGCATGTTTAGTCACACATAAAAATATTGAGGGTGTATTCCGTGGAGATACTGGACGGACCAAGGGGTTAAAGGAGAGCATAAAGAAAGCTGGGCGAGGATAAGATGCGGCAACGTAGGGAGGGACGGAAAGAAAGGGGAAGATGACTGGTCATGCAGAATGTGCAAAAGAAAAAGAGAAACAATATACCATTTGATTATGTGCGAAACGGGAAGGCGAATGATCTCAAGGGAGGCAAAAATGTACATAGAATCGTGGACGAAAGAGTTGACAAACGAAAAAGGAGTGAAAGAGAAGTTAATTAGAACAATAAGAGGCGAAGTGGATATAAACCTATGTAAATACTTTAGAGAAATAGAAACAATATGTAAGGATGAAAATAAATATGAAGGTGAATGCGAGGAATAGCGAAGAACTGCGGCTAAGTAAAAAAGAAAAGCGGAATTGTAACACCTTTGTAAAAGACTGAGAAGGTCATGCAAATAAAACTACTACTGCTACTACTAATATTGAGGGTGTGTTTAGCTAAAATCAGCCTAATACGTCTTAAACGCTGATAAAGTACCTTCCCAAAACAGCAAGTTGTGAATAATTATGTAGCTAATAAGGCAAATTATGGAGAAAGCAAAGAAAATAAAGTTCTTACTTTTCGGCACCGAAAATTTCAAAATCGTCTCACGTTCAAACGCAGAAGACTGCAACTAACTTCATGCTGATTCGCCTTCTCAAAACCACACCGCACCACAAACAAACATCCGTAAAAAGGGCGGGAACATTTTAAAAAGTTAAGCGCTTCCCCTACTTCTTTATTAAGGGGTAAGGCCACTGTAAATTTTTCGAAAAATCGATTTTTTTTTATTGGCTTAAAAAATAATTTAAACCCTCTAGAATAAGAAAAAAAAGGTCCTGTGCGAAAAAAAATTTGTTGTCCTTAGGAATAGGATTTAATTTTTTCCAATAAAAAACTATTCGCAAAACTTTAAACGCGTTTTTCTCGAAACATGGTTTTTCAAAATGGCACGCAGCATAACTCGAACAATTTTCATTTTTTTTACTTGAAATTTTAACCAGATGTGAACATTTACATTATCTTGAGAATGTCGATCGGAATTTTCAAGAACTTTATTTATTGATTTTTTATTAACAAAAAACTTGCCGTTTTTTTCGTCAAAAATCAATTTTTTTTTCAAACGCACGCCAAATCCACAAAAATTGATACTTTTTAAAATCCGATCGACATTCTCTAGCTATAGCCCTCTAGATTAATGGTTTTTTTTTTTGCTCTAGATTCAAAAGTGCACCAGTGGTGCTGCGTGCCGCGGAGCCCTGGAAGCAAAACATGTCCCGGGAAGATAGCTGTGGAACCGCCATTTTGTTTTTTTTTACTGTAAAAAAATTTTATAATAAAGTTTAATGTATGCCCGATAACACCATTCAAAGTTTTTTTTCAAATACCTTCAATTTCGGGAGCAAAAAATTAGTGAAAAAACCTTTTTTTTTGGGCCGTTACAGTGGCCTTACCCCTTAATGCGTTACCATCTTGAGGGATAACACCACTCTAGGATTATGAATAAAACTTTGTTTTTTGTTTAAATAATACTTTGGGGTCATAAAAACAATGAGCGATTGGTCCTGTAGCGAAATATTTTTTTTCAAATGTTCAATTATCAATTTTACCGCAGCACCTCGGACTTCTTTCAGGCGCCTCGGTACAACTTTAAACGCGTTTTTCTCGAAACCACTTTTTTGAAACTGGGAGGACCGACTACTCGAACACCTTTGCATGGATCGATTTCAAATTTTTATCGTAGCTTCACAATTACATTCTCTTTGGGAGTACGTAGCCGTTTTTTGAGTAAACGTGAACTTTTTATAAACAATTTATTGCTTATTTTTTGGGCGAAAAATCGATTTATTCCGTTCAAAGCGCGGAATTTTCTCAAAACTTGATTTAAAAAAAATCCCTACGTAGTCCCATAGCTAATAATATATAGATTATAATTTTTGGTTTTTGTTCCAGGCATACTTTACGAGAAAACCGTTCTCCCGTGAAGCTATTTGTTCAAAAACACGTTTATCAATATGGGCTCTGTCGCCGCCATTCTGTATGAAAATGATAATTTTTTTTGTATACTTCAAAGTGTTAAATAAACCCGCTCGAAAGAAATCCCATTCCTTTTTTCATACTTCCAAAATGAATTGTCAAAGTTAGGCCTTGATTTCTGCCGCTAGAGTGGTATTATCCCTTAAACTACACGCACGTAGGTAGGTAACGCCATCTGTTGGAAAACAGCGAAAACTCATTCAACCGTCCTGACATTTTTTTATTGCAAAATCTAGCTATTTTATTTCGGAAAATGTAATCTTCTTTCAAAGCGTACAATTTCATCGTTTATCAACATTTCTCACTTATTCTTGGTTCATGATCTGCTCATGAGTGTTGATGGATGAAAATTCTTCGTTTGTTTTTTACAGATTAATCCCGTCGACGTGTCACGGCGTTCGACAACATCCGCCGCGACCCGTTTAGAAGACCGTGCCATACCTCCGCCTTAATTCTTAAAGATTAATCAAACTAAAAGAATACCACGCAACAGCCAAAAGTAGTAATAAAACATATCCTGAGTCTCAAAAATGGTGAAAAAATCTTTCCTTTTAAAAAAAAATCATGAAAATTAGCCATTTTTTTCTGGAAAAAATCGCACCCTGACGATCCCAACATCAGCAACACTCGCGGCGCGAGAATAAACGTTATGAATTTTGTTGTATGTACTGTACGACGTTGGGATCGTCGACTTCCGTGAAGAGACAATGGCAACTGGACACCTTCGCGCGCCACTCGAGCTCGCACCACCGATCGGAGATTCTTTCATTCGGAAAGAAATACGCGCAACGCCGTCCAACGTTATCCCGGCTGAAGACGCGCTGCACATTTTCCTACTGGTACTACGATCTGCGAAACGCTTTTCGCAATGACGACAGCTCGTAGCCTGCTGAGCAACTCACCTATTTCCTTGGTACAATTCAATGCCAAGTACGTCCGTTAGAACGTGCCTGCAACTGTTTATTTCGCAGGCGGGAAAATACTGTGATACAAAGTCGGGTAGCGTCATCAACAACATCTCCTTGAAGTTGTACGGCTTGAAGTTGATGCAAGGCACCATTTTGCCCTCGACGAGAGCCT